>JASAMX010014297.1:0-29375 GCA_030248175.1 Microlaimidae sp. YZB2_3 | reverse complement strand
TTTTGTTCTTCGTTCATTTACATATTGCTCTAAAAATTAAAAAGTACTTAAAAATCATGGCACCATTTTTGACCTACTTTCACGAAATTTCTGCAGTTTTTAGCCTAATTGAACGTATTTTAAGCCTGTTTAGACCTATTCTTATTAAAACTTCGTTTTTTTCCTTCTTTTTCTTCTTCCCTGCTTGCCCTCTTTGTTTAATTACCCCTACACGTTTTAAAAATAGCCCTCCTCCTCTAAGAAAACCCCCGGAGGGGCAGTGCACAGGTTATCGCACAGTGCGATAAAATGCAAAAATCTATCAATATAAATAACTTGAACTTTAAAATAATATAATATTTTAGCTTTTTAGATGGTTGTTTTCTAAAGTGTTTGAATAACTCAAATGTATTCATCAGACATGTGCACGGTCTGGAAATGCCCCCACCCGCTTTATTGCACGGTCTGGAAATGCCACCACCCGCTTTATGGGAGGATTTGCCCCCCCCCCCCAAATGAAAAAATACCCTAAAATTATAGCGCCATTTTTGACTTATGATGACGCCATCATCGTGAATTTTTTGCAGTTTTTAGCCTATTTCAATGTATTTTAAGCCTGTTTAGACCTATTCTTATTAAAACTTCGTTTTTTCCCTTCTTTTTCTTCTTCCCTGCTTGCCCTCTTTGTTTAATTACCCCTACACGTTTTAAAAATAGCCCTCCTCCTCTAAGAAAACCCCCGGAGGGGCAGTGCACAGGTTATCGCACAGTGCGATAAAATGCAAAAATCTATCAATATAAATAACTTGAACTTTAAAATTAATATACTATTTTAGCTTTTTAGATGGTTGTTTTCTAAAGTGTTTGAATAACTCAAATGTATTCATCAGACATGTGCACGGTCTGGAAATGCCCCCACCCGCTTTATTGGAGGGTTTGCCCCCCTCCCAAAATAAAAAAGTACCCTAAAATTATGACGCCAGTTTTGACCTATGATGACGCCATCATCGTGAATTTTTTGCAGTTTTTAGCCTATTTCAATGTATTTTAAGCCATTTTAGACCTATTTTTACCTTATTTTCGCTTTTTTGTCCCTTTTTTCGCTTTTCCCTTCTTTTTTTCTTCTTTTTTTTTTCTCCCCTGCTTGCACCCCCCCCGTTTCAAAAAAGTTGCCCCTCCCAATAAAACCTACGGGGGGGGCGAGCACACGTCTGATTCATAGATGAACACGATTACCAAAGCTAAAGGGGTCTTTACACCCCGGTTAAATGACATTTCAAAATCTAGGAGGGGGTCCTACCTAGGGGGGTCGGATCCACCTGGCATTTTTGGGGGGCCGACCTGGAGTGGAAAATTTTAAAATCTAGAGGGAGGTCAAGTGGGGTGAAATGTCCGAAGCAAAATACTTTTAAACCATTAGAGGTAGGTTTAATAATTGTTTTTAAATAAGATAATATTACATCTTATTGAATAAAAAGCGATATTCCTGTTAAAAGGACAAGGTGTAAAAACATGAATTTGTGTTAAAAATTCACGGAGAAATTTATTTATTTTTGGAAGAAAATTTAATATAAAAAAAAACACTTAAAATTTTCTTGAGGGGGGAGGGGGGTCATATTTCGAATTCTAGATGTGGCTCAGTAAAAAATTCGAAAATTTAAGGGAGGGGCGGCTCCTGAATTTTTTTCTAGCGAAAGGACCCCAAATTATTAGGCTAGGCGGTGGACGTGGACATAGATGAACAAGGGAAGGGGGTAGGGTGGGGTCCACCCATAGATGAACAAGGGGGGTAGGGTGGGGTCCACCCCACCCATAGCCTCGAAATTTTGGGGCCCCCACCAAAAAAAATTCAGGCTACCCTCCCTCCAAATTTTCGAATTTTTTACCCCTGACCCCCCTCTAGATTTTGAAATATGACCCCCCCCCGCCCCCCTCCACTCTTAAGAAAATTTTAGGTACTTTTTTTATACTAAATTTCCTTCCAAAAACGTGAATTTTTAACACAAATTCATGTTTTTACACCCTTTTTATACCTAAATATCGCTTTTTATTCAATAAAATGTAGTATTATCCTATAAAAAGAACAATTATTAAAGTTATTATGGTTTAAAACTGTTTTGCTTTGGACACCGGACCCCACCTGACCCCCCTCTAGGTTTCAAAATCTTCCACCCCGGGTCGACCCCCCTAGAAAGCTAGGGGGGGGGGGTTCGACCCCCCCTAGGTCCCCCCCCTAGATTTTGAAATTTCATTTACCCGGGGTAAACACCCCCCTAGCTTTTTGACCGTGTTCATCTATGGGTCCACCCCCTTAGCCTCGAAATTTTGTCCTCCCTCTAGAACAAAATCCAGGGGGCCCCCGTTCCCCCAAATTTTCGAAATTTTTATTCCTGACCCCCCTCTGGATTTTAAAATCTAACTTCCCCCCTCCCCTCTCGAGAAAATTTTAAGTATCTTTTTTATACTAAATTTTCTTCCAAAAACGTGAATTTTTAACACAAATTCATGTTTTTACACCCTTTGTATACTTAAAAATATCGCTTTTTATTCAATAAAATGTAGTATTATCTTATAAAAAAAACTATTATTAAACATTTAATGGTTTAAAAGTATTTTGTTTCGGAAATTGGACCCCACCTGGTCCTGTCCCCCTCTTGGTTTTAAAATTTTTCACCCCGGGGGGTCCCCCCCCCCCTAGAAAGCTAGGTTGAGTTCGACCCCCCCCCGACCCCCTCCTAGATTTTGAAATGTCACTTACCCAGGATAAAAACCCCCTAGCTTTTTTACCGGGTTCATTTATGGACGTGGATCTGGACTCCATCCTACCACCCCCCCCCTTGTTCATTTAAGAATCAATGTATTTATATGTAATGTATTAAAATATAATTAGTTTTCAAACAAAAATAATGAACATCATGGAAACACAATAGGTTGAAATTTAAACTATATTATGCATGTGCAAACGAATTACCAAATGATAAATTAATGAATTATAAAACTACTTTTTATTCACCTACTTTTTAGTTTTTTTGAATCGTAACCGCGATTTAGTCCTTTCTGAATCAATGATACTATGTCATCATCTATACTTCCCAAAACATGTTTCACAGACTTTTCTATAATTCGCTTTTGATCATCAGAAGACGACATTTTGCCTAAAAATATTTTTATGTGGTGACGTGCAAAATCACCATAAAAGTAGTGTTAAATTCCCTTGACGAAATTTACCATAACGTAGTGCTAATTCACCATTACAATTAAACTTATGAAAAGAACTGCGTATGGCTGAATAAATGTTATCTTTGTCATCTGTCTGGCCATACGCAACAATGCTCATAGTAAAATTAGCAGCATAGATGGGTAGGGAGGTTGGGGGTTATACCATACATGGGCACGGGGGGGGGGGTTGGGGGGGTTAACCCCCTAAATTCTGACAAGGGGGGCTTAACCCCCCCCCCACTCAGAAGTGGGTGGGGGGAGAAAAGGTTAACCCTCCCCAATTTTGAAAAAATGAAGAAAAAAAAATGTCTTTAAAATGATTTGCCTCCAAACTTAAGTTTTGAGGTCAAAATGAATGTTTTAAGCAATAAAAAGCTCAAAAATGCAATTAAAAGGGCTTTTTGACTCAAAATTAGCGTTTTTTACCTATTTTTTCTTTATAATCGAAAAACGATATGGGTAAAATGCACTCCAGAAAAAAAAACGATATGGATATTTTGCGTCTCTCGGATTTTAACTTCCCCCTAATTTGGGGTTCACGTTTAACCCACCCCACTCCGGACCAACTTGCCCATGTATGGGTTATACCCTCCCAAAAATCCCGATTATAACCGACACCCCCCCTAAATTTTGGGGGTACCCCGGACATTCCCCTCCCCTTAAAATTTAGGGGTCCCCCCAGTACTAAAAACGCTAAAAATGGGGTATTTGAGGTACCCCAAAAAAAATTTGGGACACCCCGCTGAAATCTCGGAGGTCGGGTATACCCCTTCCCAAAATCCGGGAGGCTGCCCACCTATAATTAGCAGCCTGTGGCCGAAATGAAGACAGGCCGAATTTATTTAAGTCATTTACTCTGTCATGAGCAAGTTTTATTTTTGTTTGTGATCTTTCAAAAATATTTAAAATTACAACGTTATTTATAAACATGGGAATCTTTAGACCTTAGGTAGGGGGGATCTTGAGGCCTTGTTGGTACAAGATACAAAAAAATTTTTTTTCTCTAGCAAAGCAAGATAAATAACAACAAGCAAAAAAAATATCAGTGAATGCAACCATAGGTGAGAAAGGGCGGCAGGGTGGGGTCCACGTCCACCCCTGTAGCGTTAAAATTTTGAGACCCCCCTCCCTAGACAAAAATCTAAAGCCCCCCTCATAGGTGTTTTTGGGGGGGGACAGAGGGGTGCACCCCCCCCATAGAGCCAAAATTTTGGACCCCCCCTAGAAAAAATTCAGGGGGCCCCCCTCCCCCCAAAGCTCAAGAGCGGTCCAGTTTGACTCCCGTCCCTAGCGAGGCTGACCCCCTCCCCCCCCCCTCTCGACCAATTTACAGGTATAATTTTTTTATTTACTGTCAAAAAACGGTTTTTAAGTTAAATACAGTGTTTAAATACACTTTTTAGGCCTAAATAGGCGCTTTTAGTACATAAAATTCGATATTAGACCTAAAAACACTTAAATTGTTGAGTTAAAAAATTTTTATTAAAAAATTGGACCCTCCTCCCCCCCCTAAATTTGAAATCTCGCACCCGGGGTCGACACCCCTAAAAAGCCAGGGGGGTCCGGACCCCCCTGGACCTCCCCCTAAACAATTTTGGCCTTCCAGCCGGGGGTGCCCCCCCCAAGCGGACTTGACCAAAAACACCTATGCCCCCCCTCCCCCCAAATCTTAAAATTTTTTAACCCTGACCCCTTCTAGAATTTGAAATTTGCCCCCCCCCCTCCCCCTCGGAAAAATGTTAGGTATTTTTTTATACTAAATTTTCTTCCAAAAACGTTAATTTTTAACACATATTTATGTTTTTACAACCTCTTTACATTAAAATATCGCTTTTTATTCAATAAAATGTAGTATTATTTTATATAAAAAAAAAACAATTATTAAAGTTATTATGGTTTAAAACTGTTTCGCTTTGGACACCGGACCCCACCTGACCAGCCTCTAGATTTCAAAATTTCGCAACCCGAGTCGAATCCCTAAAAAGCTAGGGGGGTCCGGACCCCCCTGGGACCCCCTCCTAGAATTTAAAATTCGATTTACCCCTGGTAACCACTCCCCCCACTTAGCTTCCCGGACCGTTCTCATCTATGAATGCAGTGCAACCCAGTTGGAACAAAAATAACATAAAAAATCAAATCCAAAAAAAATGAAAATCACAACAGAAACATCACATCAATGACTAAGGACTTTAGACTAGGAGATATTATGGGGGCAATTCCAAATCGGGGGGGTACGGGGGGCTACTTTTTTGAAACGGGGGGGGCAATAAAACGGGAGGGGCAAGCAGGAGAGAAAGAAAAAAAAAAGAGAAAAAAGAGAAAAAAAGAAGGGAAAAGGGAAAAAGGGACAAAAAAAGCAAAAATAAGGTAAAAATAGGTCTAAAATGGCTTAAAATGCATTGAAATAGGCTAAAAACTGCAAAAAATTTGCGATGATGGCGTCATCATAGGTCAAAAATGGCATGGCGTCATAGTTTTAGCTTTAGGGTACTTTTTTAATTTTTGGAAGGGTGGGCAATAAAAGGGGGGAATCCTTCAATAAAGCGGGGGGTGGTATTTCCAGACCGTGCACAGGTCTGTTTTAACCATTATTAAAATTTTGAATCTTGAATTAATTATAAATAATTATAAAAGCTTATAAAAAAAGAAAAAAATGGTAGAAGCAAAATGAAAAAATGCAGATAAGATCAAACAATCTAACCAATCAGACCAGTAGCGTAGCCAGGGGGCGGCCGCCCCCCTCCCCAAAAAAATCTGGCGAAGCCCGATTTTTTCGTAAGGGAAAACATTTTTTACGTTTTTTTGAATTTCGGGAGAAACCATTTTTTTAAAATATAAACTCAGAAATATTCCTAATGCGTTCCAAAAGCATAAAAATATCCAAAAACTGAAAATTTTCCCGTTTCAGGATTTGTTGATTCGTTGATTTGTTGATTGATTTGTTGTTGATTCTTTGGGATGATTTTGTTGATTATTTTGTTAAAAAAAGAAAAGGAAAAAAAGGCAGTTTCTAATTTTCAGCGTGCTAATTTTTCAGCAGGCTGAAAAATCATTTTTTAGTTACCGTTAAACTAAGCGGAAACATCTTTTTGGTGAGCAAAACAGTTTTAAACGCTTTATTTGTTTTTCCTAAGCCTAAGTGAAACCTAAAAATCAAGCAATCAAGCTAAACTTATATTATGACAAAGTTTCAGTCAGCGCGCTTAAAATTACCACTAGCGCTCAAAAAATCAAAATCAGCCAAAAAAAAACAGAAAAACCATAATTGTTTATTGAAGATGAAAGTTTTAAGTAAAAGATAGTCTTCAAAATTGTATCTTTTAAGTCTTTGTGATTTGTTAATTATAGTGAGCAAAAAAACTGTTTTGCCGATATGTTCTTGGTGGTAGGATGGTAAAATATTCATCAAAATCATTAAAACCAAATGTGAAAAATTACATCGTCTAAATTAGGAATATTTTTAGGTTTAATCAAACAAAAATTTTACATTTTTAATGTTTTTTCTTAGTGACAAGTACTAGTACAAGTCAAGTACAAGTAAAGAAAAGCAAAGATATTTTGGTAAAAGTCCCATACGTATATCAATTATCAATTTGACTGATCATAAAGTAAAATACGCACGTGAAACATCCTTATACCTCAAATCGAACCATACATGGGCAAGTTGGTCCGGAGTGGGGGGTTAAACCCTAAATTAGGGGGTTTAAAATCCGAGAAACGCAAAATACCCATATCGTTTTTTTTTTCTGGAGTGCATTTTTCCTATATAATTTTTTAATTTTAAGGGGAAAATAGGTAAAAAACGCTAATTTTAGGTCAAAAAGCCCTTTTTATAGCATTTGTGAGCTTTTTATTGCTTAAAACATTGATTTGGACCTCAAAACTTAAGTTTGGAGACAGTTAGAAGTCATTTTAAAGACATTTTTTTCTTCATTCTTCAAAATCGGGGGGTTATTTTTTCTCCCCCCCACTTCTGAGTGGGGGGGGGTTAAACGCCTCTTCTCAGAATTTGGGGGGTTAACCCCCCTCCATGCCCATGTATGAATCAAACTGGTAGACTTTAAATTTGAGGCTATTTTTTTCGATTTAAGTCTTCTATAAAAAGTTATGAGCCCATTTAAGCCCCGAAATTACCAATTTTTGGTATGTACAATTTTGTTTTGTTAAAGTAGGCCAGCTACAGGATTTTAATCCTGTCTTACTGTCCAAAAAACCTAGTAAATCAACACCGTTCTCCGGTTAATGTGATGAGATTGGGTTTCGTTCAACTCTCATGCATAACTGAACAGAAGAACATTTGATCACTATAACTTTTTGGCTGAAAGCCCCACCCACTTAGTGGGATTTGTGAGAGGTTTTAGTAATGTAGTATATTTATAAAAGCGATTACAATTTATGTTGTTAAAAAAAATTTGATTGCTAAAACTCTGAAAAATAGGGATTTGGAATTCTGCGGACAATCACATTTTGCAGACATTTTGCGGATTCCCGAATTGTTATCAAAACACACTAAAATGCGATTTTTGCTGTAAAAAACATAGATTTGACACATATATTGACACATCGTTCAAATCGCTCGGAATTTTAGAATTTTTTGATGATAATAAATAAACATAAATAAAACAAATTTTACAAAAAAAATATTTTGCATATAACCATGGAGATCTTTTAGGTTTTTACACTAACTATACAGGTTACTGATGTAAAATTCAGCTAACTCGGTTTTACTCCACCTTTTTTGCTTGACTTTTTTTAAGGTTAAGCTTACGCGTTACTAAGCCTAAACAAAGCCTAAAAAACCTAAACTTTCTTTGGGCAACTATTTGTTAAAGTTTCAGTTGTTTTTAAGGCTTTGCTTAGGCTTAGGAACGCGGGATATTTTGGGTTTTTCAAAACCTAAACCATTTCAGCCATTTGTTATCCCTTTACTTTGGAGATCTTCAAGCACCTTATGCAAATTTTTTTTTTCTAAAAAATTTAGCTACTTCAATTTTAACATTGGTAAATGCCATAAAAAAATCTAAAACTTTAGGCGAATCAAATAATGTGTCGATTATTTGTAAAAAAATTTGCAAATATCAATAAAATCGCATTTTTATGTATTTTGATATTAATTCAGAAATCCGCAAAATGTCCGCAGATTTCCAATTCCCTGAAAAATCTGAAAATATCAAAAAAAGTTTAAAAATTCGTTGGTCACATGGACCACCAGAAACGTGGACACCATTTTTTATTTGGCTTTAAAAACTAATATTAGTCATCCTAAGTTTAAGCGAAATCTAAAAATTAAGCTAAATTGTATTTAAACATATTTTAATCATTGGGGTAAAACCCACACCACCGGACCGTCGAAAAACGTTAATATCTCAAGAAATATTGCCTCAATTTAAGAAGTAAAAACATTAATGTAATGCTTATAGTGTTCTACAAAACATTTAACAATTATAAAATGTTGGTTTACCACTTTAAAAAAATAAAATCTTCCGGGTTTTTTTGACACTGGTGTTTTTTTGATACAATTACTGTAATCTTTTGGCTCACTTTTTGGCGATCTTTTTTTTAAATAATTCAGCCATATTCAGAAACCGGCGAAGCCTCGCCGCCGCAGGAACGCCGAGCGCTGTCACTTTGACGTGGCCGCGCCGGGCGTTGGCTCACCCAGCGTTCCCTCACCCGGCAAACAACTATGTGTCTCTTGATTAAACACTAAGGCACAATATTGGAAAAAGTTCATATTAAAAATAAATAACCTAATTAGAATCTGAATTATAATGGCTGGGTTTTTTTATTTTGTTTAAACGCGCGTTAATTTTTTTTTGTCTACCAAACTGAACCATGGACAAAAGATCTCCAACGTTTGAAAGTGTATTTAGAAACCCATAAATAACTGTTTTGTTTATTTTATTGGTGTTTTGAGTTAAAACATAATTTATTATTTTGATTTATAGTCGCTTATTGTAAATAAATACTTTAAACATGATTATGTGTTTTCAAACAGGAAAAATAGCATACCTAGTCAAATAGTCGATCGTGCAAACTAAAAACCGGGAAGATTTTATTTTATTTAATATCGTAAACCAACATTCTATAATTTTTAAATGTTTTGTAGAATGCCATAAGCATATAAATAATGTGTTTACTTTTTAAATTGATGCAGTATTTCTTGGGATATTGACGTTTTTCGACGGTGCGGCGGTGTGGGTTTTACCCCTTTCCGTTAATTATGTGTTTTTGAAGAATTTTCATTTTTTTCAAAATTGAAATTTTGCCCATTTTTGGTTGTTATACAAAAATGGTAGGTAAATACTAGAAAAAATTATAAACTATATTATAATCTAAAAATATATTTTTAAGTTATTTTAAAGCAAATAAAAAATCTTTCTTAACACTAACAGCATAAATTGTACATACCAAAAATAGGCAATTTTGAGGTTAAATGGGCTCATAACTTTTTACGGAAGACTTTAATCAAATAAACAACCACAAAAATTATGTCTACGTGTCCGATTTGGGGTATACAAATGTTTTATATGTGTATTTTACTTTTCGATCGGTCAAATTGATAATTGGTACATGTGCTGTATGGAACTTGTACCCATAGGTGGGCAGGGGGGGCGGTTGGGGGGTTATACCCCCCAAATTTCGAATTTTGCTGACACGCCCCCCCTCCTAAAGTACCCGGGGACACCCCCCCCACCTAAATTCGCCTCCCAGAAAAAAATTTTTAAGCGTTATAAAAGGACTAAAAAAAATTTTTATTAACTTATAAGCTTATTAACTTGTTTATGTCACATGCTTCATTTTTTCCTATTATTCAATAAAAACAAAGTCTATAAAACAAAGAAACAATTTTTTACAAACAATTTTTGATTTCCAAAACATTACAGCTGAAAAATGAGTACATTGAATTACAGCTGAGCAATGCAAAGTAGGTACCAGAAAATGTTTTTAAAAAAGGGGGGTCTAAATCCCCCCCTGGCTACGCCCATGTCAGTGGCATGCCCAGCATAGGTGAAAAAGGGGGGGGGGGGCTGGGTGGGGTCCACCCCCCCCCTAGTCTTGTAATTTTGGGGGGCTCCCCCTAGACGAAAATCTAGGCCCCCCCCCCCTCCCCCCCAAATTTCCGAATTTTTTACCCCTGACCCCCCCTCTAGAATTTGAAATTGGATTCCCCCCTTTCCCCTCGGGAAAATTTTAGGTACTTTTTTATACTAAATTTTCTTCCAAAAACGTGAATTTTTAACACATATTCATGTTTTTACACCATTTTTACGCCCGAATATTGCTTTTTATTCAATAAAATGTAGTATTATCTTTAAAAAAAAACAATTATTAAAGTTATTATGGTTTAAAAGTTTAAAACTGTTTTGCTTTGGACACCGGACCCCACCTGACCCCCTCTAGATTTCAAAATTTCGCACCCCGGGTTGATCCCCCCTAAAAAGCTAGGTCCGGACCCCCCTGGGACCCCCCTCCTAGAATTCAAAATTCGATTTACCCCGGGTAACCCCCCCCCCTAGCTTCCCCGACCGTGCTCACCTATGGTGCCCAGGGGGGGCGGCCCCCCCCCCCCCCCGAAATCCAGCGTAGCCGGATTTTTTTGTAAGGGGGAGGGATTCTTATGTTTTTTGAATTTCGGGAGAAAAAATTTTTTTTTTCAAATATTAATACAGAAACTTTCCTAATGCCTTCCAAAAGCATATTAAATGTAAAAAAAACCAAATTTTCCCCGCTTCGCAGGTAGTTTAAATTTACAATTTATCTTAATTTTTCGATTTCAAATCGATTTTGCCGCTCAATAGTTAAGGTATACATGTTAAATAAAACTACTATAAACACTATTAACCTTTTATTAACGTTTTAAACACATGTTTTAAATGTATAGGGATAAAAAACCTTAAATTTTGTATTAATTATTATCTGGAATTAAAATTTCTAGTGTATTTTAGCGCCTTAAATTAAAAATTTTCTCCCCCAGGGGCATTCTTCCTCCCGGACCAGGGCCAGGGGTCAGGGGCTCTGCCCTTTGACCCCGCTGCGGGGCTCAGACCCCCCATTTCTGGGGGGCTGCCGCCCCCAGACAGATCCCTCCTCAGGGTTAGTTAATACTGCCCCCAGACCGCCCCCCACCCGAAATAAAATCCTGGGCACGCTACTGGCCCATGTATGTATATAATCTTTAATTAAATATAAGATTATGGATTAAAAAGTTTGTGATACTTGACTTCAAAATCAAGACAATAATATTATTATTCTATTATTACGTAATTATTAAAAAAAAAACTATGATTTTTAATTTAATTATAAGAATATATAAACGCATTATTATTAAAAGAATTAAAAAATAAAATTTATAAGTTGCAATAAGGTCTTATTTTAATTTTATACAGTTTTAAAGCATTTATAAGCTTATTTTACGGTTTTTTTGCGTTTTAAGCCCATTTTAAGGCAGCGCGGAAATATTGGGTACAGCCCCCCCCCCCCTCAAAAATTGGGCCTTGCCCGACACCCCCTTTAAAATTTGACCCCCCCCCCTTATACCTCCCCCCCCCCCCCCAAAAAAAATCTGAGGCTGCCCACCTATGCTAATGCTTATACCAAATATTTTATAGTGAGCCATTAAAAACAGCAATTAAGCTTTTAAAACTACATTAAAAATTGATGAAGTTGTATAAACTAAATTTAGGGTAACTGACTTAATTTCGGCCAGGCCTTAATTTCGGCCACCAATTTAGGGTGTTAGAAAATTGGCTTATTTTTAAAACACAAAAGAACTAGCACAAAAGTAACTGGATTAATATTGAATAAAATGTTTATGCAAAGTTTTTCATTCCTGTTATTCTGCATTATCAACATTTTCATAAAAAAGTAAATTTTTTTGTGATTTTCTTAATTTTTGCTTTGTGTTTAAACTGCATCAAATTTAGAAAGAAGCACTATATAACCTTAAAATAACTTCCATTTAAGGCTCAAAACAGTTAATTTCATGTTTTGATATTTTCTTCAAAATCACTTTGCAAGTGCGTTTAACTAATTGCGTACTTTAAGATTCCGTTAATTTCGGCCACCTTAAAATTTAGGTGAAAGAACCTGCCATCTTTTACTGTTTTTAAATATCAACGTACTACCGTATTTACAAAGAATTTTTTTTGCTCGTTTGACTTTTTTTGACGTTTTTTAAGCCAAAAACAAAAATTCAACAAAAAATACAGGTTATTAAAACTTGTTTTTTAACGTTTTGACATAATTATTTAAAGTTTTGCTAATAACTATTAAAGTTTGCAAACGGGAAAAATTAAGTTATATGTACCAAGAACAATACCTAAGGATAAATTTGCAACCTTTAAAAATTTTTATTGTTTATTTTGGCAACAGTTATAGCCAGTTTTTTCTAGGTGGCCGAAGTTAATGGTTAGCGCCTTAATTTCGGCCACTGTAAAAAAACCTTTAAACCTCCACTGATCTTTAAGTGTAACAGAAATTTTAAGATTTTGCCCTGGAATAACAAAAATAGCTGTCGTTTGATTTTTAGACCAAATCTTGGGTTGATTGCAAAAACCAGAAAAAACTTATTCAAAAAAATAAAAAAAGGTGGCCGAAATTAAGTCAGCTACCCTACCACATAATAAATATTATTATTTATAATTTTATTGTCAAATCTCAAAAAACGAACGAATTTTTTCGAAATTTAACCAGTCCATGAAAGAGATATTTATTAAGATGTTGCCAAGGACTACCATTAACAAAGACCCAGGGATAATTGTGAGTCTTAATATCCACGGGTCATTATATCCCCGTCCACGAGGCATCAGGATCCCCTTACACACAAAGTACATAAAAAATTAATATTTTTACTAGTTGCGTTCAGTAATTTCGTAAATATTTAGTATAAACGTAAACACTCCTTAATTTAAAAAAAAAACTTTTCAAAACGTTTGATTTTCATTTTTCCTAAACCTAATCGAAATCTAAAAATCAAACTGAGTTTTATCATCATACATTTTAACTAAGTGCGCGTATTTGTTCCTAAACAATATTTTAAAATGTATAACGATTTTATTAAAAAAGTTATTTGGGCCTCGGCCTCGGCCTATATAAAAAAATTTAAAAACAGCATTTTTAAATTTGTTCTTTGTTCCTATTTCATTTTAAATTTTCCCAAAATTCAAACCCTTCCCCTTTCTTAAATTTTAATGAAAAGGAGTGTTCTCAATTTTAGATTGCGTCCACGATCCCGTGATGTCCTTCAATTTAAACGGAAATTGCTTAGTGTTAAATATTTTCACAGGGTTACAACGTTATAGAATCACTTTTAGCCAATTAGAGCTTTTAGCCAATTAGCCCAAAAATGGAAATCTCTCATTCATTGGAGATCAATTTTTTCTCAAGCGTTAATTTGCTAAAACAGCTACTCCCACACACATTCACACAGAGCAAAATATATATGACATGATCACGAATACTATATGACATTTTAAGGGTCCTAAAAATGCTGACATGTCTTGACACCCTAAATACTAAACACTTAAACACGCCCCTAAACACAGTGATGATATCACTTATGTGATATCATCGCCCCTAAACACTTAAACTATTAACTTCTAACCAAACTCCATGCTCATCTATGGTTCCACACCATTCACGAGTAGAGCTTTAAAAATCTTAGCTTCGCTCCGAAGCTCCTGGCTGCATGTGTGGATTTATCTTACAAAAAAGAAAAAAAGAAGTTGCGAAGGTCAACCAGAAAAGAAGCACAAAAAACAGAACAATGCCACGTGTCACTCTGGTCAAAATCCATTGTTCAAAACGGAAGGAATCCTTTGTGCATCAAAAAACACCGCGCGCATAAAGGGACGCCCGCATTTATGTCTAATAAATAACGTGCCGCGCCTTTCTAATAACCCGCCCGCGCGGCATTCTTTTAGCCATATTCGCACCTTCATTTTGAAGCCCTGTTTTGCCGCTGCTCCTCCGACAACCTATCCCACGGAGCAAAACATATATGACGTGATCACGAATACTATATGACATTTTAAAACTAAAAAAATTCTGAGGTGGTTGTACTTTGTAGTTTGATTCAATCCAGACTATGAAAATTTTACTTTATTGGATACAAAATAATTATAACATACACTTTCCTGAAAGCTTATTTATCCCGTTTTATTTGCATCCTACCGGTTTTGTTCTGCATAAGGTCTAAGGCCCGCCGAGGCCTTGTCCATTTTTTAAATACAGTTTTTTTCGACAGCGGCTTTAATAATGTTTAAATTGAATTAAATTAACCACTGTCTGCAGTTTCACAAATGTTACGAACATTGGATTCTTTGCAAATATTCCAAAAAAAAATAAAATCCAATGTTAAAGCACAGAAATTCATGCATGAAAAATTTATCACGTCAGAATTTTAAGGACCCTCAAAATGTCATATAGTATTCGTGAACACGTCATATATGTTTTGTTCTATATGGGAATGGTTGTTGGAGAAGCTGATAAAATCACTTTTAGCCAATTATTGGGAAAAATTAATCTCCAATGGATGAAAGATCTCCTTTTTATAAGCACTAATTCGCTAAAAGTGATTCTAATAACGTTATAACTCTGTATAGGAGGGTTTTGACTGTCTTTTAAATTAAAAATTTTTATATTCTCAAGAGTTTTCATTTCTTTATAAATTTTTACAAAGAAAAATTAGACCATTACCACTAAAAAGACATGTTTGTAACTTTTATGATACAGCGCCCTGGGACTCATTTAGTTCATATTACTGTCTATTTATATGTTATATGCAGTGCTTAAATGAATATAATTTTGAATAAGACATGTTTGCTTCTGCGTTTTTCTACTCCTTGCAAATTTAGGTTCGATACAGCTGAGAAAACTTATGCTTGGATTTGAGCCCAAATTCGGAATAATTTAGCCTGAAGTAATAGTCGTAAAAGCATAAAGCCAAACACATTTTCTATTCAGAACTTCAATTTCCTGTCTTTTGTGACTCCACGTTTTCGAATTATGCTGTTTCGTTTTTTTAAAGGTTACATCTCTTGGAACCGTTCTGGATATTTTAGTAGAAAAAGTTTAAAAAATTAGGGCTGAGTAAGGTTCTGCAAAAAATAATCGAAAACAAAAAAGTTTTAACACTATATTTTACGCACACCTTTAAAACCTTGCGAGAAAGTTTTTTGTTGTAAATATATACTATAAGCAAAAATAGTGCTAGGGACGCTAAATTATTAACAACGGAACATTTATGGTTTTTTAATATTGACAATTGTTTGCTATGGCTTTACGAAAAACAAACCTGTTTCGCTGTTTGTTTTCGCGAAGTTTTCGTTGCGCTTATTAAAATTGGTGGGCTTTGATTTTCAAATTCATTATTTTTAATAAATTTTATAAATTTAAATAAAAAAGTTGTTTTTGAAAAGCTGTAGCAGTCACTTGGATATCATAATAACGGTGCTGCGGTGGCATTTATAGTGAAATAAAATTTAGAACAAAAAAATTCTTAAATTGAGTTTTTCAAACTTAGCGTTTTTCTTATTTTGTCTTACGATTCTTCCTTATTAAATACTTTGAATGGTTCTTTTTTCATCACAGGTTTTCAAAAGCGTCATCGTTTGTTATGTTATTTACAGTCAACCTAATTTTTGATCAAACTTGATCTGGACCGCTGGCCAACTCCTCGCCCTACTAACCTCTTCCCATTTTCAGAGAATATCGGAATACAAATAAATACGATAAGATTTCCCCAAAACTCTTTTTATCCCTGAATCATGCTTATTTTCCTCACGATACAAACAAGCCCCCTTCATTTGAACGAAAATTGTTCAGTGTTATTCCATAGTATAACTTTCATCCAATTAACGTGTGGGAAAAAATTGTGCAGCCACAAATCACGAATACAACTTACTATTTGAGGGTCCTTAAAATGTTAACGTGGGCCTGTGAAAAGGTGCAGTGTGTGGACTTGTGTTTTCGCAAGCGTCGGTTTCACCTCAGATTAAAACGGCATGCCTAGTTTTTGGTCTGGGTGGCGACGCTAACAGGCATAGATCCGCAGTTTAATAATTGTAAATACAATATTTTGTCTAAGCATGTCCACAGAATCGCACCAAAACAATACATGATTTTTATAGTTCCAGGAACTTTTACGAATCTTTTATATTACGTATCTTTTTATCATCTCGTCTTCTATATCTCGTCTTTGAAAAACTCTTCTTCAGGGTGCGATTTTGTAAACGTATATTTAAATGACGCTTTTTTTGCTTTTTAGATTGATTAAAATTTTTGAAAAGAAAAGTCTGCCTTGTCAATCGAAAAACAAATATTTTGCGACTAAAACCGTAGATTCAAAAGCTTACTTTTTTAAGCTCAAACAAAATAAAAATAAAAAACTTAACATGGATAATGTCTATTAATGATATGTTCATTAATTGAAGACTCAAAAATAAGTGCAATCTTGGGCAATTTCTTTAAAACAACAGTTAGCGTCAAATTTAAAAACGCAAGTTGTTTGCCAAAACACATCGAAAACTTTATTTTGAAATAGTTTGGGATGTTTTAAACGGCCTTTAATTTCTGGTAATTTTTTCAAACTGTAAATTTAAATTATTTTTGGTCCACAAATAAGCAATTTTTGATTTTGGAAAACCGCCAAGCAGTCCATTTACATTTATTTGAAATGGCTAAAACATTACTAAAACTAAAAAAAGTTCTCTTGAAATTGAAAACTATGTTCTATTTGTTAAATTTTTGTTTAATCTTATGTTAATTCTGCTTATTTTTTAGGAATAACCGCAATTTATTCTTGTTTATTGCATTATTTTTAAAATTTTGGCAAATAAAAAAAAATTAAATTAACATTATTACGAAAGGAAATTGCAAATTAAGTTGTCTTTTTAAGAAAAAAGCAAAAAACTAATAGGTCATTAATTAAGTTATTATATGTGTAAGGATTATTAAAACCAAACTGTAAAGACCTTTGCTTGTTAGATTTGTCGTTTCCAGACAGCCTTTGAGTTTAATTTTTTTTTCTAAGCCTAAGCAAAACCTAAAAATTTCACGTCAAAATTTTAAGGACCCTCAAAATGTCATGTAGTTAGTACAATCACGTCATATATATTTCGATCCGTGGGAATAGTTGTGGAAAGAGGACCGACCAAACATGATTAAAAAATGTAGGTTTGAATATTGTTAAAAGAATGCTGCGCGACCGGATTATTAGACAAATGCGGTCGTTTCTTTTTGCGCGCGGCGTTTCTTTTCACACAGGGGATTACTTCCTTTTAGAATAATGGATTTTGACTAGCGTGTTATTCGCGTGGAACTATTTTATTTTTTTTTGGTGGAAAAACCGTTTGAGAAGTAATTTTCTGTCGTTGAAAAAAATGGCACCCAAAAAACGCGAGTTTTCTGAAGACAAGATCAGATGTTAAAAGATAAGATGTTACACGTCAGGATTTTAGGGCTCTCAAAATGTCATATAGTATTCGTGATCACGTCATAATATATTTTGCTCTGTGGGAATGGTTGTGGGAAGAGCTAATAGAATAAATTTTAGTCAATTAGCGCTTAGGAAAAAATTTGATCTCCAATAGATGAAAGATATCCATTTTTAGAAAGCCCTAATTGGCTAAAAATGATTCAAATAAGGTCATAACTCTGTGAAGGTCTTTAAGACTGAACAATTTCCTTTGAAATGGGAGGATTTTGACTATTGTGTAAATGCTATCCAAATGTTTTGACTGATTAAAAAAACTTTTTAGAAAAAGTATTAGCAAATATAAAAATATTTTATTGCGAATATTATCCGTTTGAGCTAAAACTCGCCTTTATTAAAAAAATGCTTTTACAAAATTGCAACCCAAAAAACCAGTTTTCCAAAGACGTGATCTTTTAAAGACGAGTTTTTCGAATGTAGATGTAGATGACCAGATGTAGAAAGACCAGATGTAGAAAACGAGATGATAAAGACAAGATGTTAAAGACGAAACAGTTAACATCTGTCAAAAGACATGCTTAAAGACGTAATGTAAAAGACGGAGTTTTCCGGACAGCGTTTGAGGGTACTGGGGCATAATATTCATCTTGCATATTCCCGAAGCCTATAAATAAAATGCTGTGTTTTCAAATATTGTTATGAATTTTCTTTTTCTGCAGGAACGTATTAAAATTTAAAAACTTAATCATACAATTTGGCTTAAATTGAGGGTTTTAAACTAGCTATAGGGAAAACAAGCTTTTCTATTGGTATTCGGTGCAGGGTGCAGGTTTACAATAGCGCTAAAATTTCTGAGACTTTTAGAAAATAAATTTAATTTCCCATAAATACACAATTTTAAATTTTAAGAATATTTAAGGAATCAATGGATTTTGATTTTTAATTTTATTGTGATTTTCTTTGATTGTTAGGTTTCGCTTAAGCCCGGTTCACAGTGAGGTAACAATGCCACTGGTGGGAATGCCACCGCCACCGGTGGGAATGCCACCGCCACCGGTGGGAATGCCACCGCCAGCGATGGGAATGCCACCGATGGCATTGCTACCGCTAGGTTCACACGGAGGTGGCATTTCCACCACTGAAGAGCATTTCGTTCGCGTGTAGAGCTAAGAAAATGGCGGTAACTTTTTTACTTTTTACTGTTTTTTTTTTTTACTTTTTACTGTTTTTTTATTATTTCCCATCTGTTTGCCTGTTTAATTCTGTCTACGCATGTTTTTTCTCGCTTGTAATAAAGTTCCGGACAGTTTCGAACTTGATCAGAAGTTGATCCGAATCAGTAGCCATATTTTCTAAAGTTTTAATTTTTAAAAGTGTTGTGGTCGCAGAAAGATTAGCAAACTTAAAAGTTTTCTTTTTAATTAATATAGGTAAACGATTTTGTTTTTAGATTTTTTAATAACCCTGTTTTTAGATTGTTTACTCTTTTAACCTAAAGCCGCGCAATAAATTATATTCGAAACTGTGCAGCAGAAAAATTTAAAAATCTTTCATTAATGCATAAAAAATGCAAATTCATATTCAAGCACTTTTCCATGCTATGTATGTACGTGTGTTTAAAATTCGCAAAAACTACTTAAAATTTTTTTCTCATAAAAGATCATTTCTTTTTTTTTGTTTTGCTAAACACGGTTTTGCTATATAATTTTTTCATTTATGCAATTTACGCGTTTTCACGCGTTTTTCTATTTACACCGCAATAGGGTAGTGCATTTAATTTCGGCACTTTTTTTGTTTTTCCGATGTAACTTTTCACTGTATGGCCCGATTTTGATGTTTGATAGCTCATTTTGAAGCTTTGACGATACTGCGTTGCGTCACAAAAGTTTCACTGTACAAAAGTAGTTTTTTTTACTTAATTAAATCAGTTTTTAAAAAAATGGAAAATTGCCTAAATTAAATGTGTGCATTTAATTTCGGCACTCTACAAACAATCGATTGTTTCTCAGTCAAAAAATCATCATTTTTAAAAATTTAAAAGCCTATCATTATCTCCAGACAGTTTTCTTTAATTTAAATTTATACTTGTTGTTCAACATGTAATTGGCAAAAAGTTACAGCTAAAATGCCAAATTTTATCAAAATGAGCAAAATTTGGGAAAAAGTGCATTTAATTTCGGCACTTTTTTTAAGGACCCCCTTAATCGAGTTTAAGTGCAGTGCTATTACCCCTACACATTCAACGTTGTCTTTTAACTATTTACAACTACAACTTAACACCCGACCACTTAATTCAACCTGTTTTTACCTACAGCAATATGTGTGCCGAAATTACACTATCTTATTTTATAACGATTGCTCACCACAGACGCAACGTGGAACCACAGGGACTAAAAATTCGGAAAATATACTAAATTTTATCAGGACAGTTTAGTTTTTAAACCAATTTATTTCAATCATGAAATTCCCATGTTCTAAAAACGAGTAACAATTTTATTTTTTATAAATCACACAATTTCACATGAAAATATCATAACATAACAAATAAAAACCTCACGACAGTCATCTACATATAATTAGCTATTCATTTTATTAGCTATTTTAATTAGAACTATCAAACGTCGTATTCCGTCCAGGATTGCCAAAGATATAATCCAAAATCAAAAATGCCCAATTTGGAAAAGTCCGAAATTAAATGCACTACCCTATTTTTTACTTTTGCCGGTTTTGCTTACACAATTAAAAAGCGTTTATGTAAAAACTGTAATATTTTCATGGATTTTTTTAACAATGCGCCGCGTTTCTATGCGTTTTTTTCTTGAGAGAGCTGCCACAGATGACGGAGTTGTGGATCGAACACAACAGCAGTGGCAATGATGGCATTGCCACCTCAGTGTGAACACGTCATATGTTAAACGTTGGACACAACAGCGGTGGTGGCATTGCCACCTCAGTGTGAACCGGGCTTTAGGCTTAGCAAAAATAAGGTTTTTACTCTTCAATTCAAAAAGCACATCATTAAATACAAATTTACCATGATCAAATTTTGCTACATTTTTTAGGCTTTGCTTAGGCTTAGGTTCCTAGTTTTTAGGAATAAATAATTTAATAAAAGTTATACCTTGATAAAATATTGCTTGATTTTTGGCTTTTGCTTAGGCTTAGAAACAAATAGTTTTTAATCCATTGTTATAGTCGCAAAATAGAAAAAGCTTGTCTTTTAAAATACGTTTACAAAATCGCATCCAAAAAACGAGTTTTCCGAAGACGAGATGTTTAAAAGACAAGCTTTATGAAGACGAGATGTAGAAGACGAAATGTTGAAAAGCGTAATTTAAAGACGAAATTTCCGGAAACCCTTTTAACATGCTTTTACGATCGTACTTTTTAAAAGAGATTTTTTAGAAAAATTATCATGATAATATTTTGTTTCATATAGATTTTATTTATAATGTATTTGTTTTTAAAAGGGCGACAAAAAAATTCATGCACTAAAGATTATTGTAATTGAACGAAAACTGAAAAACTCGTGTTTTAAAAACTACGTTCTTAAAATCTCACCCAAAAGACGAGTTTTTGAAACAAGTAGGCTAAAATACCAGCTTTACGAAGACTATTAAACTAAAAATACGATGTTGAAAGACGGAATATAATAAAAGTCTAGCTTTTTGGACGCTATTTCATATAAGTACATGCCCTTTCTTTGTAAAAAGTTATAAAGAAATGAAAATGCAATAGATTTTTGGAAAATCTTATGAAAAACTGAAAATTTCTATATAAATATTTCTTGCATAAATCCCTATGTTTTAGCACAGGATTTCATTTCTTTGTAAATATCTACAAAGAATCAAAATGTTCGTAACATTTATGAAACAGCGTACTGATCCGTGAAACGGTTCCCGGAAATTTCGTCTTTTACAATACGTCTTTCAACATCTCGTCTCTTAAACATGTTGTCTTCGGAAAACTCGTCTTTTGGATGCGATTTTGTAAACGCACTTTTCAAAAAAACAAGTTTCTCCTATTTTTTTACTAAAACAATGTATTGAAAATGTTTTTTTACCTGAGCGTAAGCAAAAGCCAAAAATCAAGCAAAATTTTTTCATGATAAACTTTTATTAAATAATATATTTAAAAAACTGAGAACCTAAGCCTAAGCAAAAACTAAAAATCAAGCAACACTTTATCATATGGTAAATTTGTATTTAATGATGCTTTTTGAACTGAAGAGTAAAAACCTTATTTCTTTCCTGAGCCTAAGCAAAACACAAAAATCAAAAAAAATTTTATCATTGGGATGGAAACTCGCATTTTTGAAGTATGTTTACAAAATTGCATCCAAAAGACGAGTTTTCCGAAGACGAGACGTTTAAAAGACGAGTTTTCCGAAGACGAGATGTAGAAGACGAGATGTTAAAAGACGAGATGTAGAAGACGAAATTTCCGAATACCTGTGAAAGTGATGCTTGTCTGATTCCCGGAAATTTTGTCTTTTACATTACGTCTTTCAACATGTCGTTTTCAGAAAATTTGTTTTTTAAACATCTCGTCTTTAGAAAACTCGTTTTTTTGGGTGCGATTTTGCAAACTTACAGTTCGTATAAAATATATGTGACTATGACTCATTTTAAATTTGATTCGGGACCCCATTACCTACAGAATGAGTCACAGTCACGTGTATTTTATAATGACAGTGGTCCATTTTGCCGTAATAACGACGATATATATATATATATATATATATATATATATATATATATATATATATATATATATATATCGTCGTTATTACGGCAAAATGGACCACGTATCATTATAAAATACACGTCAATCTGACTCATTTTGTAGGTAATGGGATTCCGAATCAAATTTAAAATGAGTCATAGTCACATATATTTTATACGGAAATGACTTTGCACCCAAATTTTCACCCAAAAAAAACGAGTTTTCTAAGAGACGAGATGTTTAGAGAACAAATTTTTCCTGAAAACGACATGTTGAAAGACGTAATGTAAAAGACAAAATTTCCGGGAATCAGACAAGCATCACTTTCAGCAGGTATTCGGAAATTTCGTCTTCTACATCTCATTATTTGAACATCTCATTCTTCTACATCTCGTCTCGGAAAACTCGTCTTTTAAACGTCTAATTATTTTCGGAAAACTCGTACTTTTTTTGGAATCCATTCTTTTGTAAACATACTTCAAAAATGCGATTTTTCATCCCAATGATAAAATTTTTTTTGATTTTTGTGTGTTTTGCTTTTAGGCTCAGGGGAAAGAAAATAAGGTTTTTACTCTTCAGTTCAAAAAAGCATCATTAAATACAAATTTACCATATAATAAAGTGTTGCTTGATTTTTAGTTTTTGCTTAGCTTTAGGTTCTCAGTTTTTTTTAAATATATTATTTAATAAAAGTTTATCATGAAAAATTTTGCTTTGATTTTTGGCTTTTGCTTACGCTCAGGTAGGAAAAACATTTTCAATACATTGTTTTTTAGGTAAAAAAATAGGAGAAACTTTGTTTTTTTTTGAAAAGTCTACGTTTTTTCAAAAATCGCATCCAAAAGACGAGTTTTCCGAAGACAACATGTTTAAAAGACGAGATGTTGAAAGACGTATTGTAAAAGACGAAATTTCAGGGAAGTTTCACGGAACAGTACGCTGTTTCATAAATGTTACGAACATTTTGATTCTTTGTAGATATTTACAAAGAAAAATGAAATCCTGTGCTAAAAGTTATTAGGGATTTATGCAGAGAAAATATTTATATAGAAATTTTCGGTTTTTCCATAAGATTTTTTCCGAAAAATCTATACATTTTCATTTCTTTATAACGTTTTTTTACAAAGAAAGGGCATGTACTTATATGAAATAGCGTCCAAAAAAGTTCAACTTTTATTATTCCCTTACTTTGGCACATCGTGGTATTTTTTAGTTTAATGGCTCTTCGTAAACTGGTATTTTAGCCTACTTGTTTCCGAAAACTACCGGTCTTTTGGTCATATTTTAAGAACGTAGTTTTTAAAAACACATTTTTCAGTTTTTGGTGCAATTAAAATAATCTTTAGTGCATAAAATTTTTTGTCGCCCTTTTTTAAAAACAAATACATTATAAAATAAAATCTATATGAAACAAAATATTTATCATGATAATTTTTATTAAAAATCTCTTTTTAAAAAGTACGATCGTAAAAGCATGTTAAAAGGGTTTCCCGGAACCTGTCTTTTTTAAATTACGCTTTTTCAGACATTTAGGTCTTCTACATCTCAGATTATTTTCATAAACTGTGTTTCAAACGTCTACCATTCTTCGGAAAACTAGTTTTATTTTGGATGCCGATTTTGTAAACGTATTTTAAAAAGACAAGCTTTTTCTATTTTTTGTGAGGGTTTTTTTTGTTTCTAGCCTAGCGCCTAGAGGATTTTTTGCTTGGCTTTTGTTTTGGCTGGGTCGTGTGCGATTGGTAGAGATTTGTTTTTGGTTTGTTTTTTTGTGCTAGGGTTTGGTGCTGGCGCCGCTGTGCTTTGCGTTGCTTTGTTTCTTGGTTGTGTTGTGTTTGGCTCTCGGCTTATCTCGGGAACGGTTGTTTTGGGGGCTTTTGGTTATCTTTCGTGGTTTTCGTCTTTTTTTTTGTGGTTTTTTTGTTTCTTTTTGAGGGTGTGGTTTTGGGGGGGGCCGCGGTGGGTAGTGCATTTAATTTCGGCACTTTTCCAAATTGGGCATTTTTGATTTTGGACTATGTCTTTGGTAATCCTGGACGGAATACGACGTTTGATAGCTCAAAAGAGAGCTAATTATATGTAGATGACTGTCGTGAGCTTTTTATTTGTTATGTTATGATATTTTCATGTGAAATTATGTGATTTATAAAAAATAAATTTGTTACTCGTTTTTAGAACATGGGCATTTCATGATTACGCAATAAATTGGTTTAAAAATTAAACTGTCCTGGTAAAATTTAGTCTATTTTCCGAATTTTTAGTCCCCGTGGTTCTACGTTGCGTCTGTGGTGAGCAATCGTTATTAAATAAAATAGTGCAATTTCGGCACTCATATTGCTGTAGGTAAAAACAGGTTGAATTAAGTGGTCGGGTGTTAAATTGTAGTTATAAATAGTTTAAAGACAACGTTGAAATGCGCAAGGGTCATAGCACTGCACTTAAACTCAATTAAGGGGGTCTTTTAAAAAGTGAATTAAAAAGTCTTTTAAAAAGTCTTTTAAATTAAATGCACTTTTTTCCCAAATTTTGCTCATTTTGATACCATTTGGCATTTTAGCTGTAACTTTTTGCCAGTTACACGTTGAACAACAAGTAGAAGCTTAAATTAAAGAAAACTGTCTGGAGATAATGATAGGCTTTTAAATTTTTGAAAATGATGATTTTTTGACTGAGAAACAATCGATTGTTTGTAAAGTGCCGAAATTAAATGCACACATTTAATTTCGGCAATTTTCCATTTTTTTAAAAACTGATTTAATTAAGTAAAAAAAATACTTTCGTACAGTGAAACTTTTGTGAAGCAACGCAGTATCGTGAAAGCTTCAAAATGAGCTATCAAACATGAAAATCGGGCCGTACAGTAAAAAGTTACATCGGAAAAACAAAAAAGTGCCGAAATTAAATGCACTACCCTATTGCGGTGTAAATAGAAAAACAGCGGGAAAACGCGTAAAGATCGCATAAATGAAAAAATTATATAGCGAAACCGCTGTTTAGCAAAAAAAAAAAAAAGAAATGATCTTTTATGAGAAAAAAATTTTAAGTAGTTTTTGCCGAATTTTGAGCACAGCACGTACATACATAGCAGTGGAAAAGTGCTTGAATATGAAATTTGCATTTTTTTATGCATTAATGAAAGATTTTTAAATTTTTCTGCCTGCCGCTTTTCGAATATAATTTATTGCGCTGCATTAGGTTAAAAGAGTAAACAATACTAAAAACAGGGTTATTAAAAAAAATGGTTGCTCCTGTAATTAAAACAAATATTTTACTAACTTTGCTAATCTTCTGTGACCACAACACTTTTCAAAATTAAAACTTTAAAAAATATGGCTACTGATTCGGTTAAACTATAAGTAGTTCGATCCTGTCAAAACCCTACGACGAGAAAAAACATGCGTAGACAGAAAATTAAACAGGCAAACAGGATATGAATAAAATGAAAAAGGCATAAAAAGTAAAAAAAAAAAAACAGTGAAAATTCGAAAATTTACCGCCATTTTCTTAGCTCTACACACAAACGAAAATCCTCTTCAGTGGTGAAAATGCCACCTCCGTGGTGAACCTAGCGGTAGCCATGCCCATCGGGTGGCATTCCCGTAGTCGCTGGCGCGGTGGCATTCCCACCGGTAAGATCGTGGGCGCGTTCCCAGCCGGATCTGGCGGAGATCCGCCTCCCCAGCCAGGTGGTGCTACTCACTGTGGGGAAATCTGGCTTAGAGCAAAACCTAACAATCAAGGAAAAAAATCGCAATAAAATTAAAAATCAAAAAGTCCGTTAGAATTTTGCCTTAAATATTTCTTAAAATTTAGAATTGTGTATTTATGGGAAATTTAATTTATTTTCTAAAAGTCTCAGAAAATTTTAGCGCTATTGTAAACCTAGCACCCTGCACCGAAATACCGAATCGAGAAGCTTGTTTTCCCCCCCTATAGCTAGTTTCGCAAAAACCCTCAGATTTAAAGCCAAAATTTACAATTTGAGTTTTTAAATTTTGATACGTTCCTGCAGAAAAAGAAGGTTGGCGTATTTGAAAACACAGCATTTTATTTATAGGCTTCGGGGAATAGTGCAAGAATCATGTATATGCCCCGCCGTACCCCTCAAACTAACTGTTGGAAAAGTTTCCCGTCTTTCATTACGTCTTAACAGCATGTCTTTTTTTGACAAATGTTAAGGGTTCGTTTCTTAATATCTGTTGTTTTTATCCATCTCAGTTTTCTACATCTCGTACTTTTTTCTTACATCTGGTCATCTACATCTGCATTTCGAAAAGAGTTAGATGAGGTAGGTCATCTTACTTTGGAAAACTGGTTTTTTGGGTTGCCAATTTTGTAAAGCATTTTTTAATAAAGGCGAGTTTTAGCTCACGGATAAGTATTGGCAAATAAATATTTATATATTTGCTAATAATTTTTCTAAAAAGTTTTTTTAATTATTCGAATAGCATTTTTACACAATAGTCAAAATCCTCCCGCGGTCTTAAAGCCTTCACAGAGTTATGAGGTTATTGAATCATTTAGCCAATTAGGGCTTTCTACAAAAATGGATATTTCATCTATTGGAAATCGATTTTTCCTTAGTTCACTAATTGGGCTGGAAATTATTATAGCTCTCCCACGACCCATTCCCAGCAGAGGCCGAAAAATATATTATGACATGATCACAATACTATATGACATTTTGACCCTAAAAATCCTAGGACATGTAGCTAACAAGTCTTTTTTTATCTTTAGACATCTGCAATACTCCTCTTTACAAAAAACTCCACGTTTTTTGGGTGCCATTTTTTTCAACGACAGAAAATTCTTCTCAAAGATTTTTGCCAGCCAAAAAAAATAGTGAAATCAGTTTCTCCACGCCAAAATGTGACGCGCTAGTGCAAAAATCATAAAAGGAAGTAACCCCCTGTGTAAAAGAAACGCCGCGCGCAAAAAGGAGAACGACCGTGTAATAATTTTTGGGTCGCGCCGCATTCTTTTTTGACGATATTCACACCTACATTTTTTTAATCCATGTTTGGTCGGGTCCCTCTTTTTCACAAACTATTCCACGGATCAAAAATATATATGGGTTTAAATTGATTGTACTTAACTACATAGCGTTTTGAGGGTATTAAAATTTTCAATGTGAAATTTTTGTTTTGCTAGGCTTAAAAAAAAAAAATTAAACTCAAAAGCTGCAAATCGACAGAATAAGACGAGCAAAGGTACAGTTTGCGTTTTTAATAATCCTTATATTAATAACTTAATTAATGGGCCTCTGTTTTTTTGTTTTTTTATTTAGGAAAAGACAACTTAATTTGCAATTTTGTTTCGTTAATTTAATTTTTTTTATTTGCCAAAAATTTTAGAAAATAATTACAAACAAAATAAATTGCGGTTATTTCCTAAAAAATAGGCAGAATTTGACTAAGATTAAACAAAAATTTAACAGGAAAATGCAAACATAGTTTTCATTTCAAGAGAACTTTTTTAGTTTTCATGTTTTAGCCATTTCAAATGGATGTAAATGGACTGCTTAGCGGTTTTCCCAAAATCAAAATTGTATTTTGTGGACCAAAAATAATTTAAATTTACAGTTTCAGAATTACCAGAAATTAAAGGCCTTTTAAAACATCCCAAACACTTTCAAAATAAAGTTTTCGATGTGTTTTGGCAAACAACTTGGTTTTGACGCTAACTGTTGTTTTAAAAAGAAATTGCCCAAATTGCACTTTATTTTTGGGTCTTCAAATTAATGAACATATCATTAATAGACATTATCCATGTTAAGTTTTTTTATTTTATTTGTTTGAGCTTAAAAAGTAACTTTTGAATCTACAGTTTTAGTCGCAAAATATTTGTTTCCGATTGACAAGGCAGACTTTTCTTTTCGAAAATTTTAATCAATCTAGAAGCAAAAAAAAGCGTCATTTAAATATACGTTTACAAAATCGCACCCTGAAGAAAAGTTAAAGAACGAGATATAGAAGACGAGATGAACAAAAAGATACATTTTTGTGAAGGATTCGTAAAAGTTCCGGGACTATAAAAATCATGTCTTGCATACGACTACTATAAAACAGTGCTTGATATTATGTATTTTACAATTATTAAACTGCGGATCTATGCCTGTTAGCATCCGCCCAGACCAAAAACTAGGCATGCACTAAGAATCTGAGGTGGAATTCAACACTTTGGGACCACACAAGTCCACACACTGCACCTTTTCACGGGCCCACATTAACATTTTTTCAGCCCCTCAAATGGTAAGTCTCTAATTGGATTTTGCTGGCTGCCACATTTTTTTTTCCACGTTAATTGGATGAAAGTTATACTATGGAATAACACTGAACAATTTTTGCATTCAATGAAGGGGGTTGTATCGGTGAGGAAAAATAAGCATGGTCAGGGGATAAAGAGTTTTTAGGGGGAAAAGTCTTATCAGTTATTTATTTGTTCGATACAAGGGAAATGGGAAGAATGCAGGGCGGCGGCGTGAGTTTGAGAATGCAAAAAGGTTGAGCTCTAATAATGACGTGACGAACGATGACGCAAAAAAAAGAACCATTCGAAAGTGAAGAATGCGTAACGAAATAAGAAAAACGCTAGTTTTGAAAAACTCGATTTGAGATTTTTGTTCTAAATTTTTTATTTCACTGTATAAATGCCACCGCCGCGCCGTTATTATGATATCCAGCAGCTTTTCAAAAAAACGAGCTTTTTTTATTTAAAATTTATAAAATTTCCTAAAAATAATGAATTTGAAAATCAAAGCCCCACCATTAATAAGCGCAACGAAAAAAAAGCTTTCGCGAAAACAAAGTATTTTTGCGTAAATGACAAACAATTGTCAAAAATATTAAAAAACCATAAATAGTTGTTGAGTTGATTTAGCGTCCCCCTAGCACTTATTTTTGCTATGTATATTTTTTACAACAAAAAACTTTCTCAGACTTAAAGGTGTGCGTAATTTAAAATATAGAGTGCTAAAAATTTTTTTGTTTTGAGAAAATAAACTACTCGCAGAGCA
>JASAMX010014296.1:0-25097 GCA_030248175.1 Microlaimidae sp. YZB2_3 | reverse complement strand
ATGAAAGAACGCAAAACGCAGACCGCCTTCCATCAGGCGTAATTTTATAATCTGTGATATAGTCGAGATATAAACTGTCTGTATACTGTTAAATAAAAAAATTGTAAAATTCAGTCTGTGTTTATTTAAGGTCGGACTCTGTCAAAATGGCGCCACTTGCCAAGATTTTTGAAACTGGATATGAATGCACCTGTGCACCTGGTATGTTTAGAAATTTTAATTAATTATACATAGAACCGGGTCCATTATTTTATATTGTTTTACAATCACTCACCTAATATATGTATAAAAAAAAATCTAAAAAAAAAACTAAAAAAAAAACTAATTAAATTATTTTGCCCTAAACATTTTCCAGAAACCACTGCCAGAATTGCATTTAAAAAAGAATAAAACAATCTGCAAATTTGAAGTCTTAGTCAATGCTGTTTCTTTTTAATTTGGTATATTAATTTTGAATTCTGTTCTTTAATAATACACTCTTTATATTAATGTTTTTAGTAAACTCTATTGGATTATTGTTCTTCAGTTTCTACCTGTAGACCTAATCTGTGATACAAACATTGACAACTATGATCCCCTCCCCGTGCAAACTTTCTGCCACTTGCATTTATCAGATCAATGGCCACTACTGTAAATGCGCTTTCAACATGACCGGTGCAAAGATTGTGACAAAGGTAAGAGATAAATATTCCTTGTTTTATTTGTTTAAAAATAGAATAAAACAGGAAATACTTTAAATAAATTTATTACATTTTAAATAAATTTAAATTTCTTACACTTTATACTAGTTACTAAGTTTACAAAAATATTAAATAACTTTAAAACAAGAAAATTATAATTGAGTGATACACTGTCTTTTTAATTTAAAATCTAATATTTTAGGCAGTAGCCAGATAAAAATAAAATGCAGGTAACAGTTTAACATGCTTATAACTCTTCTCCATTTTTAGACTTTTATTTTTTTTAATTATAAGCAAATAATTTCAGCGCTTAACGACTGATTACTACATAAGATTTTACGATCCAATACTAGTCATCTCAAGCCGGTTTGTCTGTGCCATTCCAACTGCAGGCCGAAGATCTCACCATCGCACTGTGGGTTCGGTTTGAAGAGCCTGGAACCAGAGGCACTGTATTTACTCTCTACAGTAGCCAGTCAGTTTTCTTTGAAATATTTAATTACACTGTAAAAAGTGGTTTTTTTGGCTGCATAGTGTGTTTTGTCTAGAAAAACAAGCAAAGAAATACGAAGAATTTAATAACATATAGAAAAAGTATTCAGTAATATAAATAAAAAAAAGTAATGCTATTGCTTATTGTAAGGTATTTTTTGGTTTAATGTATTTTGCTAAAATTATAAGTAAAGCTGACGTGTAAGGTAGTTTTTGGTTTAATGTATTTTGCTAAAATTATAAGTATAGCTGAAGTGTTTCAGACTTAATTTAAAAATGTTTTTGCTCACATTAAAATTAAAATAAAAAATAAACACGACACCAAAAAAATTAAAAAATCGCCAGTAATAATATAAAAACAAATGATTAGGGAGTTTTCGTGACGTGTAGAGAACACGTGACATTTCTTTGGAGAAGAAGTATTTACTTAAACAACCCCAGAATTTGATCCTGATAGTAATTAGCTTAGATCTTTTGTTGTTGAAACATGCAAATTCCGACTTGTTTTTACAAAATAAAATATATACTACAAAAAAAATTAATTGTTATTGCCATTTTTTTTTGTTTAAGAGAAGCCAATTATCCGGACCAAGTCAATGAACGTCTGCGGATCACAAGCGAGGGAATTAGAGTTGAAATATTTTCCTCAGAAACAGCATTAGCCCTTTCTTTCCCCCAGAACAAGGTAAATTTATCACATTTGTAACATATAATATAAATGTTTTTTTGTTAAAATCATGATGAAAGTCATAAAATGTTTTAATTTTAAAAATATGAAACCAATTTTAATAAATTTTTATTATTTTAATTATGCTGAAAATAACTAAAATTCTTCTATGCAATAATATTTTAAAAAACAATTAAATTACCAACATTATTTTTAAATTTCTTTTAATTTTTTTAAAAAATTAGTAAAAACAAAAACAATAAATAACTTATTTAAAATCAAGTGAGTGAATGAATAATAAAAAAGTATAATTAAAAATGTTTAATAGGCTATAAACGATGGTTCATGGCATCATGTGTCATTCGTTTGGTCGTCATCTGATGGCTCTTATTCACTTATTTGGAATGCTGTTCGCTTATATGGAGGCGTTGGTTATGCAGCTGGGGAGAAAATCGATATCAAGTACTCTTTCTAATTAATTCAAAAAAAAATAACATGCAATATTTTAAGTTAAGCTCAAAAACTAAGACACTAATAAGTTAGGAAATTAGTCATACTGTACAATATAAAGGGTAAATAGGAAAGATAAAAAAATTAAATCTTTTTTATACTTGAATTTCTTAAAAACTTTTTGTTTTAGCGCTTGGATTACACTTGGATACCCTGTGAGTGAAACACCTAATGAACCAAAATTTGTTGGATCCGTCAGCAGGGTAAACATTTGGACTCGCACTCTCACATTTGAATATGAAATTCCAAGCCTGGTAAAAGATATTCTGTTTTGAAGAAATATTTTTATTAGAGAAATTTTATTGTTTGTTAAACGGTGCAATAAAAAATTCAATGCAATTCAAATTTAATTAAAGGATTCCAAGTTAAAATACAGAAACACATTGATTGAAATTTTATGTTTTTAGGTTGAAAGTTGTCAGGGTGCATCCGTAATTTTTGACGGCCTTGTGTTAAGATGGGACGGGTACAACCGATTATCTGGTAAAGTTGAAAAGGTAATTAATTAAATAATTTTTTTACAAATATTAGACTTTTTACTTGCTTTTCTTCGATTTTGACTAGAAATTTTTGTTTTTACTATAAAAAGTATTTTTTTAATCGAATAAAAACTTTGTAATAGAATAGAATAGAATTTATTTATGTCATAAAACACGTACAAGGCACAAATAAAAACACAACACAGGTATAGTTACAAATATAATATACAGACATTAGGCGGGTAAAGGTTAAACACTTACATACCCCCTATTTATTATTTTTTAACACTCGTAAAATAAACAAGTTTATAATTATTACAATGCACAACATAAAACGTATTAATATAATATGCAAAATTTCTTTAAGTCGGTTTCTTTGTTTAGTAACTCTTTAAAAATTCTGACTGAGTTTGATAAAACAACGTTTTTTGGCAAAAAATTCCAAGCTTTGATTACACGTTCTGAAAAAAAAATATTTTCGGCAATTTAAAAGTGGAATTTCTATACTTCGAATTTTAAAATCGTGTTCACATAAAAAATAATTAGACTTTTCGAAACTAAAAAAATCGTGACTTTTAAGATCAACAAGTCCATAAACCATCTAAAAAACCAATATTAAGTCTAGTTTTAAACGTCTGAACTCCAAAGAGTCTAAATAAAAGTATTTTAATCTTGATTCGTAGTCAGTAAACGGTATGTCACATTTGTAACAAATAATTCTAGTCATAATTTTTTGTACTTTTTTAAAACTTTAATGTCTTTTAAAAGATAAGGATTCCATACTTGAAAATCCATTTCAAGAATGGGCCTTACATAACTTTTGTAGAGTCTAAGAAGCGCGAACGGGTTTTTTAACTTAAAACATTTTAAAATTAGACTAGCTCGTGAATATGCCTTAGCACTAATTTTAGAACAATGATTTGAAAATTTTAAGTCTTCAGTTATTAAAATGCCAAGATCTCGAATTTCATTTACTTTTTTAATAGCTGTTTCACCTAGCACATAATCAATTTGTTGAACTGATTGTTTACCCACACTAAAAATATTACATTTTTGGAAAGCACAGTTTCATTGCCAATCTGTGGCCCAATTATTAAAATTTTGTAAAGTTAATTGGAGATCAGCATTATTTTTGTCCTTTCGCGCGAGATAAAACTTGCCGTCATCCGCGAAAAGTTTGATACCGCATGCGCCTTCCAAACAATTTACTATGTCGTTAATATAAACTAAAAATAAAACTGGTCCCAGAACAGAGCCTTGGGGTACACCCGAACTTACTGAAATGCTTTCTGAAATTTCATTTCCCACAGAAACAACTTGTGTTCTATCGGATAAAAAATTTTTTATCCAGTTTAGTAGTTCGTAGTTTACCCCATATGCTTTTAATTTTAGTAACAACTTAGAATGGCAAACGGTATCAAACGCTTTCGTGAAATCAATGTACAAGGCGTCTACTCTCATTCCCTTATTTACAGATTTAGTCCATTCATTTAGCAATGCTAATAGCTGCGTACATGTTGAGCGCTTTGATAAAAACCCATATTGTTCATTAGTGATAAGGTTATTACTCTGTAAGTAAATAATTAGTTCATCAACAATAACGCGTTCAGCAATTTTACTTAAATAACTACACAATATATTTTTTAATAATAAAATAATAAAATTATATTTTTTAAAAAAAATGTTAACATAAAAAGTATATTTTGTAATGGAGTACAGTTTAATTTGATATCAAGTATAACGTAAAAATTTATGTGTATGAGATACAAATTTATTTATTGCGGCCCAACGGTTCCTCTTATTGGTGCTAGAATCTCAGAACAAATGAAAATCTCATTCAATCTAATCTGGAAAGAAGATCTCACCGAAAAAATCAGATGTTTTTGACCTCATTTTAACATGTAAATCCAATTTAGGTTACTCCTAGCAACTGTGGGTCAAATAGTGTATGCACAAGGAGTGTGGATGCCAGCAGCTGTAACGCTGACGAGGCCAGTAACTTGGACAAACAACCCCCTATGATTGTGTACTGCCCAGGAGATCGATATATTACAACACCAAACAAAGTAAAATAAATATTATTTTTTTTCGGTCTGGAATTATTTTGTATTTTGAAATTGAACAAATATTTTAATAGTCTTTTTTTTACTTTTAACCCCATTTTTTTCAAATTTAATTTTTAAAATCTAGAAATTTCTTGTAACCACTACTTGCCTAAAAACAGTGAATAAAGAGAAATGGGTGTGCGCGCAGCTGATTGGGTATTTCTTTACCTATAAAATTTCTTATTTTCTGGTGCGTTTTTTTTATAAAAGAATTCATTTGAAAATGGAGTCAACAGTTCAGATCAAAATTGTTCCGTACTGGTATATAGATTGCAAAGTTTGAGTGCTAACTTTTAACTTAATTGAAAACCTGGGTTTTAAATTAGATTTCTTTGGTATCGTTTGTTGAATATAAAGATACAAGGTAAAAAAAATGGAATAAAATTTAATTTTCAAGTGCCTGGTATAAACATTAATCTTTAGTTTATAGTTTTATTTTTTTAAAAATTTATTAGGTTTCTTAAACTAGCTTGCTTAATTCTTGTTTTTAAAGTTCCTCAAACAGCTAACTGCAACTAAGTACTTGAATTAATTTTCAGTAATGTATTGGTAATTTCTATATTTGGTAAGTTATAGATTAGTTCCATTTACTGAAATACCGTTATAATATAATTTTTTTTACATTATTGATTTAAATGTTAATATTTAGGAGCAGGAAATTACCTGGGACAATCCTGCATTTGCTGATAATATTGAGATAGACCGTGTTGAGCACAATCTGGAGTCTGGACAAACGTTCACATGGGGTGATTACATGGTTTTGTACGCAGCCTACGATAACAGCAGTAATGTTGCTCACTGCTATTTTCAAATTCACCTAAGCAAGGAATTCTGTCCAGATTTGAAAGATCCTGTAGATGGAATACAGACTTGCGAATCCTGGGGGCCAAACCTTGGGTAATTCTAATATTTTTATTATTACTAAAAAAATTTAAATTTTAGCAGTAATAATTCAATATTTCGGATCTTAACAGTAAATTTAAATAATTTTTTTTTTAAATTTTTTAGAGTTAAATTGCAAATTAAGTAAAGCAAAGTAAAGCATTTAAGAAAGTAAAGCAACATAATCAGTACATAAAATGGGCTATGCTACTGTTTAAAAACAACGCTTGTTATTTAGACTATTTCTCACTGTATTTATAATTGAAGCAGTTGTATTAAATCAATAAAAAAAACATTTTTTTCTAAAAAAACATTACATGTATATGTTTTTTTAGATTCAAAGCATGTTCAATCAGATGTACCAATGGCCGGGACTTTTCAGAAAGTTCTCCTATTTTATTCCTGTGGTGTTAGTGGACAGTGGAGACCGCGTCCGGTCGGATCCTACAGCTTCCAGTATCCGCAATGCACAAGTATTATCTTTTCTTTGTTTTTATTTGAAAGTTATACTTTATTATATCATGGGTGGCGCGGGAGCGGCAAGGGGCGATTTAGCCCCGTGGCGCCGGGCAAACCATTATTGGAGAACATGGGTAAATTTTAAATTCAGAAATTCTTCTTCTTCTTATTATTATTATTCCAACGCTCTTAAAAACGATATTCCTCATTCGTTACTGATTGATCAAAAATAAACATGGGCTCATTAGAAAGAAGAAGGAATTACGCAACTTTCTTAGGAAGCACTTTTTTCATTTAGGTCCTTGTTATCGATTTATTGATCAAAATAAAAAATTTGAAAAACAGACAAATAAAAAATCCAACCGCACACTAACAGCCTTTTGGCAACAATAAGGATTGTACAGAGCAGACAACTAACATCCCCTTATAGAAACCGCACAAAAAAGCACACCGGTTTTAATTGGTGGCAGAAACGGAAGCAGTTCCCAGCACCATCTGCCTCAACCGCGCGGAAAACGGCGAAAACAACAGAGTACTTTTTTTAATTCTTGCATAACCGATGACAAAATTAATTTAAAGTTTTATTTATTAAAAAATAATAAGCGTCCGTGGCGCGGGAGCGCCACGCGCCGGTAATCATCGGTGGTGCGGGGTGCCATACTGCAATTTACCCCACGGCATCGCGCCCGTAGGTATTTAGAGCAACTGTACGCATAACTATAATTAAACAACGTGGGTAAACTTTGTAAGTTAAATTTATCTTCTTCTTATTATTATTTTTAATTTAAAAAAGTATATCTCGGCAACGGAATGATTATAAACATATGTCATTGCGCAGCTAAAACTATAGTTTATTCGGCTATTTTTTAATCTAATTTTCTCATAAAAGTGGTAGACTAGCATTAAAAAATGCTCTAAGAATAGAGCAGGAAAAAGGGGCGATTTTTTCCTGGGCGGTTTATAGCAGAAAAGATGTGGACTAGTCTGAGATGGACATTATGAGGACTATAGGAAAATTGCATTTGGTTTGGCCAGCTGCTGACTAAATAAAAATTTCTACCATATGATAATGATTTGTTTATACATTGATCTAATCACACACAGCACCGTTCGCATTTTTTTAGTTTGATGAAATGTCAATTGAAAAAATCATACTTACATCAATCCTTTTACAATCGCGAAATCGCCACTTTTTCAAATTTATTGTTTTTTTTTACAAATAAAAATATAACATTCTAATTAAAAAAGTGGCGATTTCGCGCTTGTAAAAGATTGCTGTGAGTATGCTTTTCTAAATTGACATTTCATCAAACTAAAAAACATGCAACAATGCTGTGTGATTAGATCAATATATAAACAAATCATTATCATATGGTAGAAATTTTTATTTAGTGAGAAGCTGCCCAAACCAAATGGAAATTTCCTATAGTCCACATAATTTCCATCTCAGCCTAGTTTACATCTTTTCGGTCTAAACATACGCCCAGGGAAAAATCGCCCCTTTTTCCTGCTTTATTCTTAGAGCATTTTTCAAGGCTAGTCTAATATTTGTCCTCACGTCTTAAAATTGATTGCTTCTGTTTTTTCTTAATGCGCCAAATTTTAAGCTTTTAAAGTATATATAAATAACATTTAGAAAAAAATGGTCTAAATTTTTTAAAAAAATTTTTTGCTATAAATTTTATTTACTCAAACCTTGTAAAACAAGGATTAAAAATTGCAAATGTCGAATTTTTGTAAACCAAAAAAATGCTTCTCAATTTCAAAAAAAGAATAATATGCAGACGGTTTTTTTTTTCTGAAAATGGTGTAAGGTCTGAAAATAGTGTAAGATATGCAAATGGTGTGAGTTCTGAAAAATGGTGTAAGGTCTGAAAATCTGGTGTAAGATCTGCAAATGGTGTGAGTTCTGAAAATGGTGTAAGGTCTGAAAATGTTGTGAGGTCTGCAAAATAGCACAAACTTAGTTTATCGTTTAAATCTATTGCTTTTAGAAACTAGTGATGTCATTATAGTTATAAAGATTTTTCTGGACTACCCCACCTCTGCCCACTTGAAATAAATCTGGAAAGCGTACGCTAACCGAAAAACTGGGGGAAGAGCATCGACAAACTCAACAAAAAATCGCATTTGTGCTACAGCAGTGATCAAGATGACAATTGTAAACAAATTGAACGTGTCCGCTTTCTGTGTGAGCAAAAATTCAGTCAGACAAAAACGTCAGTCAGCTTCAGAATACTACACGGCAGTTGTAGAATTCCCAGCAAGCAGGTAGGTGTTGTTCATAATAATAATAATAATAATAATAATAATTGATAATAGTGAAGGTCGAATTGCAAGTTGTTGTGGGAAAATTGCAGAAAACATATTTATAAATGAAATTGACATAATTTTTATTTTTTAAGTTATTAGTTTACGATGAAAAATTTTTTTTTACAATTAAAAAATTAAAAATAAATCTAACAATTAAAATTTAAATTATATGAAAAGAGTTCTTGACATTTGTTTTTATAAAAACAATCTGAAAAAAATCTTTTCCTAATGTATTATAAAATAAAAGCGTAGTTGGTTTAGTTTAGTTTGTGAAAAAAAAAATTTATTTCAACGTGCTTATTGCCTAAATTATTGTTCAATTTTAAATAAAGAAATAACCTATTTATTTTTTGAAAAAAAAATGTAACTTATTATTTTTAATACAAAAACTGTTACTTACAACCTAAAAAAATTTTTAATCTACATGCCAAAAGCAAAACATCTGCTAATTAATATTTTTAATTAATATATACTTGAGTCTTTTTAAGAATTGAAAAACTCTAATAGTTTTCAGAATGCATTTTTTTTAACAAAAAAAACTAAAATCGATAATAATAAAGTTTTATTTTTTATATTTTTAAAATACTTAATCCATTTATTATCAATTACTTTGGTTTTAGTTATCCCATTACATCTTACTTACGGTGATATCACAGTTATTTATGTACTACAGAATAATATTCTGCTAGAGGATGGTTCTAAATTTTGATATGTTCTTCCAGGTACTGATAAGGCAAATAAAATACTAAAGTTAAATTTCTCCAGGCTGAAATACAGGACGTTAATTTTCGTCAGGAAAAAATAAAAAGAATTAACGCTTGAGAATAAAAAATAATAAAAAAAAGTTTTAGATATATAACCAATATATAGTTGTGTCAAATCTTTTTTCGTGATATTTTCTAAAAATCAGTGCTTACTTTACTATTAATCATTCACCCACAAGACCCATTTATTTTAAAACTATTATCTCAAATACAAAATATATTTTAAATCTAAGCTTTTTAAAACAAAAACCATTTAGTGAAAGCCAATTTGAATTCTTTGGACTTTGACGATTCGTTTGCTTGTTCAATAAGGTCATGGCTTAAAACACATGTGAATTTTGTTTTCTATAAAAAATTCTAACTTTACATAACACAAAATAAGCTAAAGTCTACTTATATAATGAATTTGAATAGTTTTTTTAATAAATTAGCATTTTTTAATGTTACTATATAATTAAATCAAGTCAAAAAACTTCATTTTTTTTATTCATCTGAAGCCAATTGAATATTTATTATGTTTTATTATCTATATAGCAGGCAGCAGTAAACTTCTAAATTTTCGTGCCCTGTACTAAAAAATATTTATAGTTTTTAGTTAAGAGCTCTATTTTTTACTTCTAATTTTTTTTTTCAGTGAAGCTATAAATATTCAATTAACTATAAATATTTATTAATAATAGCACCTTATAAATATTTAAAAAATTATAAATATTTATTATTATAGTGTCATTTCTCATTTTTTAATACTTTTTTTAATTGGTATGGGCCTTTAAAGCTACAAATAAATTAAATAATTTGTTAAAAAAGTTTAGGAGCTTTAAGCTGGCAAAATGGAGCCTGAAAAAAAAGTTGTTGTTATTTTAAGTTAGAGTTAAATAATTATATTTTTTATTTATAAATTTAAGTATATCTTTTGATATTTAGCCCTTTTTAGTTTCAATTTTGACTTTAACGCAATAAATCAAAATCTTGTTAATTTTTATAATTTATTAGATGTTTTAAAATCATCATAGTAAAAAAAAAGGGAGAGCTCAAGCAAAAGAGTGTTTGGCAGTTATTTTTTAGTTGCATTTTTTAAAGTATTTCCTTATTTTAGATAATAATTTTAGCATTAGCTGCTCTTCTTAATGTGCAAAGTAAGCTAAGTTAGTTACCTTGTTATTACGAATCTAACTCGTTTCTCATATTCACTAAATTCCCATTATCAAAATATATATTAGCAAACAATATTTTCTTTAGTGCTATGCGCTCCTAACTTATTACGTAAGTAGTATAAGTCTTGCGAGCTTGCCCAATAGGTTAGATAGGACGAAAGGCTAACGCAAGAGCTGTTCCCTCAGGTAAAACCACAACAGCACTTCAACTCGCTGGACAACTGCAAGGTAAGTTTTTTTTGAGCACGAAATACGTTTACCAGAAGCAGCAATATGAATTTATAATCTTGATACACGAAAATTTCATTAGTATTTGTAAAAAATTACCTTATTACTCTAGTTTTTTGCAAAAATTGCAATATTTTCTGTGCAAGCAATTTTTAACGTGGTGCATTGCAACAAACAATGCAACTTCACTTTCTCTTACTCCAAAAAAACAGCTAATATCACACAAAAAAATTAACAGGAAAAAACAGTATGAATGTCAAGAAAGAGTAAAAAAAAACAAATCTGGGTGTGAGAAAAAAATCTCTGCAAATATATTATATATTTTTATTTGTATAATTGTATATTGTTTATTCATTATAGTTTAAAAAATGTGTATATTTAGGTCATCTACGCTGGTCTTATGACTTCAGAGTGTGAAGACTGGATACGGCTATCACCTAAAAGTTAGTTTACCTGGGAGTAAGTACCACACTGACAGCAATCAACCAGTGAAGATGAATGCAAAGGTTTTTATATTTTGTTTTTGGTGGAGCTATTTATTATCTTAAAGAAGTATATTTGTTTAAAATATTTTTTCAATAAAAATAAAAAATTATTTGATTAAAATTTACATTTTCTTCTTCTATAAACAAAAGAGCCATTTCATTATAAATACATACTTGTACCATTCTGTAGTTAATAAGTTGTTGTGTAAAATTGAATCACAGATTTTAAAAATTACTCTTCTTCCCTGTAGTAACAACAATTTATTATTGTAGAAGAATGCCTGAGGTAACAGCTGATGTCTAACGTTTCTGTTTGAACAAGGGATTACAGCAAAGGAAATATGTCAATCGCCCTCAGGCTACACAACTCAGCTCCTCTATACATATATCCTATGCTTCTTAATATTATTTACTTTCTATTATTTTCTTAATATAATAAAAAAATTTTCAAAGTTTAATTTACCTTGACAAAAAATTTAACCTGCTTCCTAATTTATGTTACATCAATTTGTTCACCTAAATGTACCAGTGAGTGGAAAACCTCCTACCTACGCACCACCACTTGCCTTTTTCACCCTTTAATTTTTACATTACACACGGTTATTTTAGACTGCTGTACATTAGGCAAAAGTGCAGGCCGTACAAAAACAGGTTTTTTACAGAGAAAATTCAGGATAAGTTGCCAAAAAGGAACCAGCAGTTGCTGGTAGAAAATAAGCAATGGCAAAATCGTTAAAAATTAAAGGGTGAAAAAGGCAAGTGGTGGTGCGTAGATAGGAGGTTTACACAAAGCTCACTGGTACATTTAGGTGAAAGCAAAAAAGCGTTTGGATGTAAACATAAATTAGGAAGCAGGTTAAAATATTCTTTTGGTCAGGTAGAATTAAACCTTCTCGAAAACTTTATTTATATTACAGCCAAAATCAATAGAAAGTAAATAATATTAAGAAGCGCATACGGATGTCACATTCACTGCTAGTAGAGGAGCCTGAAGATTCAGTGGTGTAGCCTGAAGGACACGATTGACATGTTTTATGTTCTCCTTTGGTTCTGTAAGATCCCTTGTCACAAAGACCGCAAAAACCGTTAGACATCAGCTGTTGACCATCAGGGCATTCTTCTACAATAATAAGATTGTTGTTACTACAGCAGAACGAGCTAAATTTTGTAAAAAACATATGCGACTGTGACTCAATTTTACACAACGACTTATTAACTACAGAATGAGTCACAGTCATGTGTATTTTATAATGACAATGGCTCATTTTGTTGTAGAGAAGACGAAATAAATTATAATTTTAATCAAATAATTTTTTATTTTTATTGAAAAAATATTTTAAACAAATATACTTCTTTAAGATAATAAATAACACCGCCAAAACAAAATATAAAAACCTTTGCATTCATCTTCACTGGTTGAAGTTGCTGTCAGTGTGGTCTTTCCTACACCGCAGGCATAACAGCTAAACATTCCTTCTGACGGCTGATAAAAGCCGTATCCACAGTCTTCACACTCTGAAGAGTCTGACTCCAAATCAAAGAACTGACCAGCGTCGCATGAACCTAAATATAACACATTTTTTAACCTATAATGAATAAAAACAATTAACTACAATTATACAAACAAAAATATATAATATATTTTGCAAGAAAACAAACCATTTTTTTCTCACACCCAGGCATTCATAACTGTTTTATTTTTTACTCTTTCTTGGACACTCATAACTGTTTTTTCCTGTTAAATTTTTTGTGTGAAATACATATGTGCAGCTGTTTTTTTGGAGTAAAGAAAGTGAAGTTGCATTGTTTGTTGCAAACAAATTGACACCGCGTTAAAAATTGCTGCGCACAGGAAAATATTGCAAATTTTGCCAGAAAAGTTGCATAATAAGCTAAATTTTTCACAAATCTTGATAAAAATTTTCGTGTAAGGCCGAAAATTATCCTGAGTTCAGTATTGCTGCTTCTGGCAATCAAAAACGTATTTTCGTGCTCAAAACAAAATTTAAGAAAAACTTACGCTTGCAGTTGTCCAGGCGGGTTGAACCAGGGCTGGTTGTGGTATATCCTGAGGAACAGCTCTTGCAACTTTTTTGACCTTTGCGGTCCTGATACTGACCTATTGGGCAAAGCTCGCAAGACTTACTACTACTTACGTAATAAGTTCCAGGAGCGCATGGCACTAAAAGAAAATATTGCTTGCTAATATAATTATTTTGACAATGGGAACTTAGTGAAGTTTGTTGGGAAACGGGTTAGATTCGTAATAACAAGGTAACTAACTTAGCTTACTTTTGCACATACCAAGAAGAGCAGCTAATGGCTAAAATTAATACTCTAAAACTAAGGCGCAAATTACTTCAAAAAAGTTGACAACATTTAAAAAATAACTGCCAAGGCACGCTCGTTTGCTTGAGCTCTCTTTTTATTTTTACTATGATGATTTTAAAACGTCTAATAACAATTATCAAAAATTAACAAATTTTGAATTATTGCGTTAAAGCTCAAAATTGAAAACATGAAAAAGGGCTAAATAGTCCAAAGGATATACTAAATTTATAAATAAAAAAATATAATTAAGCCTAAGCTCTAACTTAAAACAAGCAACAACTTTTTTATTTCAGGCTCCATTTTGTCACTTAAAGTTCCTAAAACTTTTTGACGAATCTATTTAATTTATTTGTGGCTTCAAAGGCCTCCATAACCAAAGTTTAAAAAACGTATTAAAATATAGAACTATAGCAGCACTATTAATAATAAATATTTATAAATTTTTTAAATATTTATAAGCAGTGCTATTATTAATAAATATTTATAGTTAATTGAATATTTATAAGCTTCACTGAAAAAAAATTAGAAGCTAAAAAATAGAGCTCATAACTAGAAACTCCTAAATAATTTTTTCAGTACAGCACAAAAATTAGAAGTTTACTGCTGCCTGCTGTAACGATAATAAAACATAATAAATCCGCTTCAATTGGCTTCAGATGAAATCCAAAAAAAATGAAGTTTTTTGACTTGATTTAATTATATAGTAACATTAAAAATGCTAATTTATTAAAAAAACTATACAAAGTTTCAGTGTATATAAGTAGACTTTAGCTTATTTTGTGTTATGTAAAGTTAGAATTTTTTATAGCAAAACAAAACTTACCACATGTGTCATCTACAGCCACTGAGCCTTCTGAACAAGCAAACGAATCGTCAAAGTCCAAAGAATTCAAATCTGGGCTTCCACCTAAATGGTTTTTGTTTTAAAAAGCTTAGAGTTAAAATATATTTGTATTGTGATATAATAGTTTTAAAATTAAAGATGAATTCTATCAGGGTGAAAATGACTAGGTGATAAAGTAACCACTCGTTCTTCGAGAATATATCACGTGGAGAGAATCACCTGACGCAACTTAATAATAATTGGTTATATCATCTCTAAAAACTTTTCTTTATTATTTTTATTCTCAAGCGTTCATTCTTTATTTCTTCCTGACGGCAAGCGGTAACGTCCTGAATTTCAGCCTGAAGAATTTTAACTTTAGTATTTAATTTGTTATCATTTGTTATCGGTACCTGGAAGAACACTGTCAAAATTTAAACCATCCTCTAGCAGAATATTATTCTGTAGTACGTCAATAACTGTGGAGGTATCACCGTCATCAGATGTAATGGGATCACTAAAACCAAAGTAATTGATAATAAATGGATTAAGTATTTTAAAAATAAAAAAATAAAACTTTATTATAACAGTTTTTTTGTGTTAGAAAAAAATGCATACTAAAACTGTAAGCAGATTTTGCAATCTTAAAAGACTCAAGTATATGTTGATTAAAAATATTAAATTAGCAGAGAAATGTTTGTTTTCGGTGTCAAATGTAAAAATCTTTTAGGTTGTAGGTAACAGTCTTTGTATTAGAAATAATAAGTTACATTTTTTTTTCAAAAAATGAATAGGATATTTCTTATTTAAAATTGAACAATAATTTAGCAATAAGCACGTTGAAATAAATTTTTTTTTCACAAACTAAACTAAACCAACTACGCCTTTATTTTATAATACATTAAAATGATTTTTTTACAGATTGTTTTCATAAAAACAAAAGACAAGAACTCTTTTCATATAATCTAAATTTTAATTGTTAGATTTATTTAAATTTTAATTGTCAAAAAATTATTCATCTAAACTAATAACTTAAAAAATAAAAATATGTTTTCTGTAATTTTCCCACAACAACTTGCAATTCGACCTTCACTATTATCAATCATTGTTATTATTATTTTTATCATTACCATTATTATTATTATTATTTTCAACAACACTTACCTGCTTGCTGGGAATTCTACAACTGCCGTGTAGTATTCTGAAGCTGACTGACGTTTTTGTCTGACTGAATTTTTGCTCACACAGGAAACGGACACGTTCAAGTTGTTACAATTGTCATCTTGGTCACTGCTGTAGCACAAATGCCATTTTTTGTTGAGTTTGTCGATGCTCTTCCCCAGCTTTTCGGTTAGCGTACGCTTTCCGGCGTTGTTGCAAGTGACAGAGGTGGGGTAGTCCAGAGAAATCTTTATGACTCTGGTGGCGTCGCTCGTTTCTAAAAGCAATAGATTTAACGATAAACTAAGTTTGTGCTATTTGCAGACCTCACAACATTTTCAGACCTTACACCATTTTCAGAACTCACACCATTTGCAGATCTTACACCATTTTCAGACCTTACACCATTTTCAGAACTCACACCATTTGCATATCTTACACTATTTTCAGACCTTACACCATTTTCAGAAAAAAAAATAGTCTGCATATTATTCTTTTTTTGAAATTAGAAGCATTTTTTTGGTTTACAAAAATTCGACATTTGCAATTTTTAATCCTTGTTTTACAAGGTTTGAGTAAATAAAATTTATAGCAAAAATTTTTTTAAAAAATTAAGACCATTTTTTTCTAAATGTATTTATATATATTTAAAAGCTTAAAATTTGGCGCATTAAGAAAAAACAGAAGCAATCAATTTTAAGACGTGGGGACAAATATTAGACTAGCCTTGAAAAATGCTCTAAGAATAAAGCAGGAAAAAGGGGCGATTTTTCCCTGGGCGTATGTTTAGACCGAAAAGATGTATACTAGGCTGAGATGGAAATTATGTGGACTATAGGAAATTTCCATTTGGTTTGGGCAGCTTCTCACTAAATAAAAATTTTGCATATGATAAGATTTGTTTATACATTGATCTAATCACACAGCATTGTTGCATGTTTTTTAGTTTGACAAAATGTCAATTTAAAAAAGCATACTCACAGCAATCTTTGACAAGCGCGAAATCGCCACTTTTTTAATTAGAAGGTTATATTTGTATGTGTAAAAAACAACTATAAATTTGAAAAAGTGGCGATTTCGCGCTTGTCAAAGATTGCTGTGAGTATGATTTTTTCAATTGACATTTCATCAAACTAAAAAAAATGCAACAGTGCTGTGTGTGATTAGATCAATGTATAAACAAATCATTATCATATGGTAGAAATTTTTATTTAGTAAGCAGCTGGCTAAACCAAATGCAAATTTCCTATAGTCCTCATAATGTCCATCTCAGACTAGTCCACATCTTTTCTGTATAAACCGCCCAGGAAAAAATCGCCCCTTTTTCCTGCTCTATTCTTAGAGCATTTTTTAATGCTAGTCTACCACTTTTATGAATTAAATTAAAAAATAGCCTAATAAACTATAGTTTTAGCTGCGCAATGACATATGTTTATAATTATTCCGTTGCCGAGATATACTTTTTTAAATAAAAAATAATAATAAGAAGAAGATGAATTTAAATTACAAAGTTTACCCACGTTGTTTAATTATAGTTGGCGCGATGCCGTGGGGTAAATTGCACTATGGCACCCGCACCACCGATGATTACCGGCGCGTGGCGCTCCCGCGCCACGATTATTTTTTAATAAATAAAACTTTAAATTAATTTTGTCATCAGTTATGCAAGAATTAAAAAAAGTACTCTGTTGTTTTCGCCGTTTTCCGCGCGGTTGAGGCAGATGGTGCTGGGAACTGCTTCCGTTTCTGCCACCAATTAAAACCGGTGTGCTTTTTTGTGCGGTTTCTATAAGGGGATGTTAGTTGTCTGCTCTGTACAATCCTTATTGTTGCCAAAAGGCTGTTAGTGTGCGGTTGGAGTTTTTATTTGTCTGTTTTTCAAATTTTTTATTTTGATCAATAAATCGATAACAAGGACCTAAATCAAAAAAGTGCTTCCTAAGAAAGTTGCGTAATTCCTTCTTCTTTCTAATGAGCCCATGTTTATTTTTGATCAATCAGTAACGAATGAGGAATATCGTTTTTAAGAGCGTTGGAATAATAATAATAAGAAGAAGAAGAATGTTCTGAATTTCAAAATTTACCCACGTTCTCCAATAATGGTTTGCCCGGCGCCACGGGGCTAAATCGCCCCGTGGCGCTCCCGCGCCACCCATGATATAATAAAGTATAACTTTCAAATAAAAACAAAGAAAAGATAATACTTGTGCATTGCGGATACTGGAAGCTGTAGGATCCGACCGGACGCGGTCTCCACTGTCCACTAACACCACAGGAATAAAAATAGGGAACTTTCTGCGAAAAGTCCCGGCCATTGGTACATCTGATTGAACATGCTTTGAATCTAAAAAAACATATACATGTAATGTTTTTTTAGAAAAAAATGTTTTTTTTTATTGATTTAATACAACTGCTTCAATTATAAATACAGTGAGAAATAGTCTAAATAACAAGCGTTGTTTTTAAACAGTAGCATAGCCCATTTTATGTACTGATTATGTTGCTTTACTTTCTTAAATGCTTTACTTTGCTTTACTTAATTTGCAATTTAACTCTAAAAAATTTTTAAAAAAAATTATTTAAATTTACTGTTAAGATCCGAAATATTGAATTATTACTGCTAAGATTTAAATTTTTTTAGTAATAATAAAAATATTAGAATTACCCAAGGTTTGGCCCCCAGGATTCGCAAGTCTGTATTCCATCTACAGGTTCTTTCAAATCTGGACAGAATTCCTTGCTTAGGTGAATTTGAAAATAGCAGTGAGCAACATTACTGCTGTTATCGTAGGCTGCGTACAAAACCATGTAATCACCCCATGTGAACGTTTGTCCAGACTCCAGATTGTGCTCAACACGGTCTATCTCAATATTATCAGCAAATGCAGGATTGTCCCAGGTAATTTCCTGCTCCTAAATATTAACATTTAAATCAATAATGTAAAAAAAATTATATTATAACGGTATTTCAGTAAATGGAACTAATCTATAACTTAACAAATATAGAAATTACCAATACATTACTGAAAATTAATTCAAGTACTTAGTTGCAGTTAGCTGTTTGAGGAACTTTAAAAACAAGAATTAAGCAAGCTAGTTTAAGAAACCTAATAAATTTTTAAAAAATAAAACTATAAACTAAAGATTTATGTTTATACCAGGCACTTGAAAATTAAAATTTATTCCATTTTTTTACCTTGTATCTTTATATTCAACAAACGATACCAAAGAAATCTAATTTAAAACCCAGGTTTTCAATTAAGTTAAAAGTTAGCACTCAAACTTTGCAATCTATATACCAGTACGGAACAATTTTGATCTGAACTGTTGACTCCATTTTCAAATGAATTCTTTTATAAAAAAACGCACCAGAAAATAAGAAATTTTATAGGTAAAGAAATACCCAATCAGCTGCGCGCACACCCATTTCTCTTTATTTACTGTTTTTAGGCAAGTAGTGGTTACAAGAAATTTCTAGATTTTAAAAATTAAATTTGAAAAAAATGGGGTTAAAAGTAAAAAAAAGACTATTAAAATATTTGTTCAATTTCAAAATACAAAATAATTCCAGACCGAAAAAAAATAATATTTATTTTACTTTGTTTGGTGTTGTAATATATCGATCTCCTGGGCAGTACACAATCATAGGAGGTTGTTTGTCCAAGTTACTGGCCTCGTCAGCGTTACAGCTGCTGGCATCCACACTCCTTGTGCATACACTATTTGACCCACAGTTGCTAGGAGTAACCTAAATTGGATTTACATGTTAAAATGAGGTCAAAAACATCTGATTTTTTCGGTGCGATCTTCTTTCCAGATTAGATTGAATGGGATTTCCATTTGTTCTGAGATTCTAGCACCAATAAGAGGAACCGTTGGGCCGCAATAAATAAATTTGTATCTCATACACATAAATTTTTACGTTATACTTGATATCAAATTAAACTGTACTCCATTACAAAATATACTTTTTATGTTAACATTTTTTTTAAAAAATATAATTTTATTACAAAGTTTTTATTCGATTAAAAAAAATACTTTTTATAGTAAAATTTTTTTTTGTTTTTTGGTGTTTTGTTTGGGGGTGTGTTGTTTTTGGTTTTTTTTTTTCTTGTTTTGTTTTTTTTTTTTTTGTGGTTGTTTTGTGTTGGTGTGTGGTTTTTGGGGTTTTTTTGTTTGTTTTGGTGGTTTTTTGGGGTGGTTTTTGGGGGTTTGTTTTTTTTTTTTGGGTTTGGTGTTGTTTTTTTTTTGGTGGTGTTTTTTTTGTGTGGTGGTGTGTTTGTTTGGTTTTTTGTTTTTTTTGTTGTGGTGTTTTGTGTTTTTGTTTGTTGTTGCGCTTCTTGTGGTTGGGTTTTTTGTGTTGTGGGTCTGTCTTTTGTTATTGTTTTTGTTTTGTTTGTGTGTTTCTTTGTGTGTTTTTTTTTTGCTTTTGGGTTTGGTTTTTGTGGTTTTGGGGTTTTTGTTGTTTGTTTGTTTTGTTTTTTTTGCTGTTTTCTTTTTTCGTTGTTTTTTTGTGTGTGTTTTTTTTGCTCGTTGTTTTTTTTTGTCTTTTGTTCGATATTGGTTTTGCTTTTTGTGTTTGTTGGTGCTTTTTGTTTTATGGGTAGGGGGGTGTTTTTTTCTGCTGTGTCTGTATTCTTTGATTTGGTCGTTTCTTGGCGGTTGTCGTGTTTTATGACATAAATATTCTATTTGATCCCATTACACTCATTTATTAAAATTTCTACAAAAATCTCTAGTCAAAATCGAAGAAAAGCAAGTAAAAAGTCTAATATTTGTAAAAAATTATTTAATTAATTACCTTTTCAACTTTACCAGATAATCGGTTGTACCCGTCCCATCTTAACACAAGGCCGTCAAAAATTACGGATGCACCCTGACAACTTTCAACCTAAAAACATAAAATTTCAATCAATGTGTTTCTGTATTTTAACTTGGAATCCTTTAATTAAATTTGAATTGCATTGAATTTTTTATTGCACCGTTTAACAAACAATAGAATTTTTCTAATAAAAATATTTCTTCAAAACAGAATATCTTTTACCAGGCTTGGAATTTCATATTCAAATGTGAGAGTGCGAGTCCAAATGTTTACCCTGCTGACGGATCCAACAAATTTTGGTTCATTAGGTGTTTCACTCACAGGGTATCCAAGTGTAATCCAAGCGCTAAAACAAAAAGTTTTTAAGAAATTCAAGTATAAAAAAGATTTAATTTTTTTATCTTTCCTATTTACCCTTTATATTGTACAGTATGACTAATTTCCTAACTTATTAGTGTCTTAGTTTTTGAGCTTAACTTAAAATATTGCATGTTATTTTTTTTGAATTAATTAGAAAGAGTACTTGATATCAATTTTCTCCCCAGCTGCATAACCAACGCCTCCATATAAGCGAACAGCATTCCAAATAAGTGAATAAGAGCCATCAGATGACGACCAAACGAATGACACATGATGCCATGAACCATCGTTTATAGCCTATTAAACATTTTTAATTATACTTTTTTATTATTCATTCACTCACTTGATTTTAAATAATTTATTTATTGTTCTTGTTTTTACTAATTTTTTAAAAAAATTAAAAGAAATTTAAAAATAATGTTGGTAATTTAATTGTTTTTTAAAATATTATTGCATAGAAGAATTTTAGTTATTTTCAGCATAATTAAAATAATAAAAATTTATTAAAATTGGTTTCATATTTTTAAAATTAAAACATTTTATGACTTTCATCATGATTTTAACAAAAAAACATTTATATTATATGTTACAAATGTGATAAATTTACCTTGTTCTGAGGGAAAGAAAGGGCTAATGCTGTTTCTGAGGAAAATATTTCAACTCTAATTCCCTCGCTTGTGATCCGCAGAAGTTCCTTGACTTGGTCCGGATAATTGGCTTCTCTTAAACAAAAAAAATGGCAATAACAATTAATTTTTTTTGTAGTATATATTTTATTTTGTAAAAACAAGTCGGAATTTGCATGTTTCAACAACAAAAGATCTAAGCTAATTACTATCAGGATCAAATTCTGGGGTTGTTTAAGTAAATACTTCTTCTCCAAAGAAATGTCACGTGTTCTCTACACGTCACAAAACTCCCTAATCATTGTTTTTATATTATTACTGGCGATTTTTTAATTTTTTTGGTGTCGTGTTTATTTTTTATTTTAATTTTACTCTGAGCAAAAACATTTTTAAATTAAGTCTGAAACACTTCAGCTATACTTATAATTTTAGCAAAATACATTAAACCAAAAACTACCTTACACGTCAGCTTTACTTATAATTTTAGCAAAATACATTAAACCAAAAAATACCTTACAATAAGCAATAGCATTACTTTTTTTTATTTATATTACTGAATACTTTCTCTATATGTTATTAAATTTTTCGTATTTCTTTGCTTGTTTTTCTAGACAAAACACACTATGCAGCCAAAAAAACCACTTTTTTCAGTGTAATTAAATATTTCAAAGAAAACTGACTGGCTACTGTAGAGAGTAAATACAGTGCCTCTGGTTCCAGGCTCTTCAAACCGAACCCACAGTGCGATGGTGAGATCTTCGGCCTGCAGTTGGAATGGCACAGACAAACCGGCTTGAGATGGTAGTATTGGATCGTAAAATCTTATGTCATAATCAGTCGTTAACGCTGAAATTATTTGCTTATAATTAAAAAAAAATAAAAGTCTAAAAATGGAGAAGAGTTATAGGCGTGTTAAACTGTTTCCTGCATTTTATTTTGGCTATGCCTAAATATTAGATTTTAAATTAAAAAGACAGTGTATCACTCGATTATAATTTTCTTGTTTTAAAGTTATTTAATTTTTTTGTAATTTCATAACTAGTATAAAGTGTAAGAAATTTAAATTTATTTAAAATGTAATAAATTTATTTAAAGTATTTCTGTTTTATTTATTTTTAAACAAATAAAACAGGAATATTTATCTCTTACCTTTGTCACAATCTGCACCGGTCATGTTGAAAGCGCATTTACAGTAGTGGCCATTGATCTGATCAATGCAACTGGCCGAAAGTTTGCACGGGGAGGGATCACAGTCGTCAATGTTTGTATCACAGTTAGTACCGGTAAAACCTGAAAAACAATAATCAATAGAGTTTACTAAAAACATTAATATAAAGAGTGTATTATTAAAAACAGAATTCAAAATTAATATACCAAATTAAAAAAAAACAGCATTGACTAAGACTTCAAATTTGCAGATTGTTTTATCTTTTTTAAATGCAATTCTGGCAGTGGTTTCTGGAAAATGTTTAGGGCAAAATAATTTAATTAGTTTTTTTTTAGTTTTTTTTTAGATTTTTTATTATACTAGGTGAGTGATTGTTAAACAATATAAAATAATGGACCCGGTTCTATGTATAATTAATTAAAATTTCTAAACATACCAGGTGCACAGGTGCATTCATATCCAGTTTCAAAATCTTGGCAAGTGGCGCCATTTTGACAGAGTCCGACCTTAAATAAATACAGACTGAATTTTACAATTTTTTTATTTAACAGTATACAGACAGTTTATATCTCGACTATATCACAGATTATAAAATTATGCCTGATGGAAGGCGGTCTGCGTTTTGCGTTCTTTCATATAAGTGGTCAAAAATACGAGAAACCGCGTTATGAATTTGTTATGAAACAGATTGATTACGTGTTTACCTTACAAGCATCCAGTTCATATTGACAACCGATACCAACATAATCCTTAGGACATGTGCATTCAAGCCTGGAGCCAAAATCACCGCATACTCCATTATTGTGACAAGGTTCTCCAATACAACGATTCGGAGCGATTTCACAGTTTTTACCATCAACTCCTAAATAATTAAAAGATAAAATGTAATCTTAGACTTGCGCTTAAGTAGAAAAAGTTTAAAAATTTATAGTTATTTTTTAATTTTTTTCTATTTACTATATACTATTATATATATACTATACTATTTAAAAAATTCAGTATGTATATTTTGAGGAAATATTATTGGTAAATAATCTAGACTATTTAAACAAAACTATTATTTTATTACTGAGCATTTAGTATTAAAGCTTGACCTTATTTTGAGTGAAAACAAAGGTTTGATTTGTTTCCTGTAAGTAATTTTATTAATTAGAATAATTTTAACTTACATCCTATTTTTTTATTAAAATTTCCCAGAAAAAATAAAATTAATAGGTCATTATACTTATCGGTTTTTGTGCTAAACCTTGATAACAACTGTAAGATTTATTAAGGTCTATTTAAAGTTGCTACCTTTCAACAAAATGGTAGTTTAACTTTGTACAACTTAAAATTTTAATGGTTGCTATTGCTTTTGTAATACCCAAAATAAACTAAAAAAACTTATATATATCTAAATTAGTAGTTATACAGTTTAATATTTATAAATTGTTTATAAAACCAACCAATTGCAAAAGTTAAGTTTTTACTGAAACATAGTCAATTACTCTTAGGATAACTATAATAAATAAAACATAAAAAACCTTCAGGGCAAATACAGAAGTAGTCATCAATCAAATTCATACAACCGGCGTCATTTTGACATGGATTCTGATCGCAACCTCCAGAGTCGGTCTCGCATCTATAAATACATATTTAATTTAAATATGTCAATTTTAAGTACATGTTTTTACACTTAATTTGTTGTATACAAAATGTCCACTGAATTAACGCGGACAGTCTAAAGTTTCATGAAATTAAAATGTATCTGCCCAAAATAAGTCGAAAACTAGCAGTACCTGTCTCCCGTCCAACCCGTTGTACATTGGCAGCTGTACTCTGCTATGCCGTCAACGCATGTTCCATTGTTAAGACATGGACTGCTTGCACATTCGTCAATTTCAGTCTTAAAATAAACATAGCTTTAAGTGCTACTGAATATAACTTGATCAGAGTTCATTTAAATTTACAGGATAAAATCAAAATCAACCTAACTGAAAAATATTATGAATATTCAAATCAAATATGCGGCCATTTAGATCTGTGGCACAATTGTTTCTAAAGTTTGCCACGTATTGTTACTACGTCCTTGGTAGTAAAAAATGAACAGATAGTTAAAATGTGGAGAAAATACAATCTCAATATGCAGATTGAGCAATAAAATAGTAATAATAGCAAAAATATATAATATACCGAAAAATGTGCAACTCCTATATAAAAAAGTGCGGAAACGTAGGCCATTATAATGAGCCTCTAATAGCCATTTATTGACTTAATTTCACTTCATATACTCACAAGTGTAATACTGTCCGGGCCGCACGAGTTTTCTCGTGTGGATTTAATTCTGTCCAACACGGTAAAACTCATGTGGCCCGGACAGTATTACACTTGTGAGTATATATGAAGCGAAATTAAATCAATAAATGGCTATTATAATGGCTGCCTCTCCATTTTAAATCACCGAATTAAAATGGCTACTATGCTATTATAATGGAGAGTGCCATTTAAATGGAGAGGCTCATTATAATGGCCTACTTTTACTTACATTTTTATATAGGAGTTGCATATTTTTTGGTATATTATATATTTTTGATAATAGTACAGCCAAT
>JASAMX010014293.1:0-29835 GCA_030248175.1 Microlaimidae sp. YZB2_3 | reverse complement strand
TATTGCTCGTTAAAATTGGAAAAATAGCTTTCTTTTACTTAATATGTTGAAATATTTTGGCATAAACGAGAGCAAGTAAGTTAACCGACAAATTAAGTACACGGTAACCTTTAACCAATAATTTGTGATGTAGGTATTAAACAATTTTGTTCAGTTTTTAGAATTTTAACGGATATCAAAAATGCAAAAAAAACCTGGCTTCAAAAAATAAATTTTCAAAATAAAAAAATCTAATCCACTCGGGAGTTTTGCAGGGAAAATTCATTTTCACTAAAAAAATCCCGAAAAAAGCTTCGCAGTTTAGGGTACCCCCACGGCTCTTCAAAGTTGTCCCATTTTTGAACTTTGAAAGGAAAAAGAAATTAATTTTATTCTTTATTACACATTTTGGTAACAGTTCATTTTTATGTATCCGGAAAAATTCAGCGCGAAATAATTGCGATACAAAATATCACAAATTTGATGAACAAATATTTGATATTTATAAGGTTTCTTTGTGCCACGTGTTTCACAGGATGCATCCTGTCAATAGAACAATATCATTTGGTACAAACGATAAAAAAAATCAAATACAAAAAGAGGTATGTTTTTCATTTTCACAAGACGCAATCCTTTGGAAAATCGTGGTACATGAATTTTTCTCGCGGCGCTTATTTAGGTTCTGCTGAGGAGTGGCGACGCGTTTTGCGGCACTTTACCACGAAACTTTGCGCCAAGAATTGCGGACCAAATTGTCGGACGGAAGAATAAAAATGGGTTAATCCCCGGGCGTTCAGCAAAACTCAAACTCTGGAATGTTCCGTACAGAAACATGGATGCCGATTTTTAGTAAATACATTTTATTCGGGACCTTTTCATTATAAAACTAATTAATTTTAGTAGAAAAAATGAATTTTCCATTTTAAAAATTTGCAAAAAATGTGATATTTCGAGTAGTGAAAATGTTGTTACAAAAAAAAGCAATCACTAATAATAGTGAAAATTAACATAATATATAAAATTTGAGAATAATTTTGGGACTTTTTGAAATATTACATCCAAAAATACTAAGTTTTATAAATCAAAAGGGAGTGACACGTTTTGTGAGTAGAGTTTACCACATGTTTTTTTTAAAACAAAAAATATTATTGTAATATAAAAATAAAAATAGAAACGTGGAGACTCCAAAGCTCAAAAAAAGTGAGGTGCTCCAGAAGCTCTGGGGTTGATTACTTTGTAAATCATTATTTTTTCCATGCAGATTTCAGAACAAAAACATAAACATTATTGTAATTTTTTATTACTCTCAATTAAAAGTTTTTTTTGTTAAAAGTTATTAAAAACTGTAAAATTATTTAAGCAAAATCAGATGTTTATGGTTTATTTGTTTATTGAATAAAAAAATAAGGTTAGCGAAGCCATAAAATTTAAAATTTAAAGGTTGACTTATGATTGATTAATATACATAATGGGAGCTATATTACTTTAATTTAATTGGATTAACTGGATTGAGAAAAGCCCATAAACCCGCCGCGTATGGTTAGTTTTTGTTCTAAAAAATGAATATAAGTAATAATTCAAAACATTTTTTTCAAAATTAAAAGCTTCAAATTACCCATTAAATGCCTTGAGAGATACTGTAGCTATTAGTTTTTTGTTTTTAAATGACGGTGTATAGTAACATTATAATAAATACATGTTTTGATTGAAGTTAATTTAAAATTTGTTTATTTTTTTGCTTTTAAACCAAAAATTAAATGCATCTAAAATTTGCACACATTTTTTAAAAAAAGATTATGCATCAAATTAGGCTTCCAATATAGATTATTTTAGGTACAATCCTCAAAAATATTCAAAAGGAGATATTATTTTTATTAGAGCGGAACAGACCTGATTGGCACAGATTTTCGGAATCGGCCGAGGTACCATTTTATTTGATTTTATTTCCATTTAAAAAATATTGAGAATTGTTTTTGTTTTGCTAAAAATAACAGAAATTTTTAGTGAACCAAATTAGGTCGGAAATGCTCAACTTTGCGGCTGCTAGCAGAAAAATTTGAAAGAATAAAATTTGTCAAATCGAGTTTATTCGTAATACAAATTGTCATTATATTTTAACAAAATTATAGAATTCAGATTTTAATATTATTGCACTGACTAATGTAATATTTGCTATATTCAACAAAATTATAATGATATACAAGAACGCATAAGAATAAAAAAATATCAGAACTTTTGTTAAACGGGTTTTTCTTATTATGTGCCAAGCAATTTGATAAATGATAAATTTTTTTTGTATTTTTGAATAACCCGGTAAATAGGGTTGTAAGCTTCCTAGATATAGGAAATACGAATTACAAAACCTTTTTCTTAGGCAATGCAATAATAATAGCTAAAAATGTTTTAGACGCAGAGACAGAGCGACGCAACTGGAAATTGTTAAAACTAAAGTAAAAACTATCCTTTTAAGTATAAATACGGAACTCCAAGGCAGCTCAATCTGCAGGTAAAAGGCAAATAAATAGAATGCAGGCAGGCAGGAGGAAGGTAACTAAGCATTGAGGGGCGCAGCAATTTATACGATTGAGACATGTACATGTATTAGGTAGGTAAAGACTGCTGAAATCAAATAGCCCTCCCTTATCGGAAATTAATCGACAGTTTATCGGGCCTAATCGACATCAGAGTTTTTCTTCATCACACTGTAAAATTCCACGATTTTTACTGAACTCCTTCTCTATGGATTATTTCACCTATTAACCGGAAGATTTTAAAATTTATCTAACGCTTTAAATACTGAGATAATTTGCATATGTTTTTGAGTTTAGCAAAATGCGCCGAGAAACTCAAAATAGAAAAAACTATCTTCTAGATTATTCGACAGTCTGTGAAAGTGGATTAGACCATAGGTCTATTTTTTACATGTTGATGATTAAAACTCCATAGCTTAGTTTGCTTGTCATTAAGTATACATAAGCAAAAATTTCATCACTGTATATTTCATTTCGTCCCTATCGCGCATCGCTTGAAACCATCTCGGGTCAAATTAAAAAAAACATTATCCGTACCACTTTTTCTAATTAAAAAACGAAAATTTTAAACTTTGTGTATAAATTTTTAAAATTTTTTAGCTAATATCTGAAAAAAGTTCTGGTGAACATCGTGGATGGGGATCACCGACACATTCATTCAAAGGTTCTCACAGTCAAACAACAGCGCAATTAATTACAAATTTTATCGATGTAAATGCGCAACCAACGACCCTGACAATCAAAAGACCGCAAACTGTGGCTGCGCGATTTGGGCTTAGAAATATCCAATCAAATTCGAAATTCCTGGGTCGGATTACAATGTATCAATTTTTTAAAGATGTTTTAGACATTTTCCATAACACTATATTTTGTTTTATATATTTTTTTGCACAATTCCATGAATTCTGGCGCATGGTTCCATATTTTGGCCCATAATTTGAAAAAATCCATGAAAACGTTTGAAGATTTTTTCGTATATACATTAAATTTTCTATTTGCTGTATACAATATTCATCAGAATCTGCTTCTAAGCTTGATATGAGCATATTTTATAAATATTATTTTTACAAAACAAAAAAACATAATATAAAATGGTGTGATGTTTATATTCAATTTTCTAAAATAAAAAATTAAGATTTTTGCTGAAAACTTACATAAGCAAAACTCTATATTTTGTTAAGTTCACTATAACAGAATTAAGCAAAACTACAGTATTACACAATAAAAGTGTATAATATTTTACTACGGTCTAGTTACTTCAGTGCATTTTTAAATGCTTTAGCTGTGTCCTGCATTTATGCGAATTAGGATAAATAAATAAACGTGCTGGAACGAAGTCAAGATTAAAACTCAATGTTCAACTAGAAAATATAAATGATTTAAAATGTAACCATTCAGCAATAAAAGCTTCAGTGTATTCGAAATTACTATTTTATAATTTCATTTAATGTATATTTAAGAATTCGAATTGTTAATTTGGTGATGGGGTGTGTATTTCATGGAGATTTTCTCTGTATTTTTTCACTCGTATGTAACCATTAAAAGGTAAATTTGTGTCAAAGTGATGCAACGATAGAAAATAATAATAAGAAAATAAGTGGTGCATTTCTTTTCACCTATACACTTCTAATGTAACAAAAATTGAAAACTACAAACAAAAATGAAATGGGTTAAAAACTTGTATGTGGTGATAGGAAAATTCTTATTTTTTGGGAGAATAAAGCTTTTTATAAATTATCTGCCAGCAAACTTATACATAAAGCAAGCTCTCTAATATATTTTTTAACTGAATTTTTGTGACTTTTGTAATAAAAGTCGCACATGAATTTGAAAGTGCGACATTTTTCGCAAATTTTGGTCTAAAAATTTGGTGTACAGACAGACATTCTCTCGAACTTACATATTGTTATAATTACTTTTTTCAATGAGTTTGACATAAGCAAGAATACATGAAAATTAATTAGAAAATAAATAATAATTAGAAATGAGAACAAATTATAGAGATGCGTGGATCCAACCTAAATGCATACGTATGCATATGTTTATATGCATAAGTTATGCACACATGCATATGCATATGTCACCATATGTATCGCATTTTTTTTATATGCATACGTATGCATAATTATTTAAAAAAAAAACTCCGGAGGTGGTAATTTAAAAAAAAATCCATTTTTTAACAAAAAACACACAAAAATTCAAGGTATAAGATTGACATTATTCTCTTCTATCAGGTGATTGATAATTTACTTATTGTTGATTAGTATGAGTTTACAAATTTATTCGCTTTTTTTGCATTTTTCTCTTTATAAAATTTTCGAGCGACAGCCTAAACAACCTAAAATTAGAAAGTTCCTGAAAAAAATTTTAACATATAAAACGTTATTTTTATTTAAAATTAAATGGTGGTCATTTTGAGCTATCTCTCATAAAAATCCGTTGAATATAAGATTTTCAAAATTAAAGCTAAATCTACGGCCCGGAACATATTTTCATTGCCTCGCGTATTTTTTTAAATTACCGCACCTCAGAGTTTTTTTTTTAAATAATTATGCATACGTATGCATATAAAAAAAATGCATACGTATGCATAACATATGCATATGCATGTGTGCATATAACTTATGCATATAAACATATGCATACGTATGCATTTAGGTTGGATCCACACATACCCTGTATAATTTGTTCTTCATTTCTCATTCTTCTTTTCTTTATTAATTAATTTTCATGTATTCTTGCTTATGTCAAACTCATTGAAAAAAAGTAATTATAACAAGAATATGTAACTCAAGAGAATGTCTGTCTGTACACCAAATTTTTGACCAAAATTTTGCGAGAAATGTCGCACTTTCAAATTCATGTGCGACTTTTCTCGCAAAAATCCGCAAAAATTCAGTTAAAAATATAAAGACTTGCTTTATGTATAAGTTTGTGCGATAGTTCATTTAAAAAGCTTTATTGTCCCAAAATAAGAATTTTACTATCACCACATACAAGTTTTTAACCCATTTCATTTTTGTTTGTAGGCTTCAATTTTTGTTACATTAGACGTATAGGTGAAAAGAATGCACCACTATTTTCTTATTATTATTTTCTATCGTTGCATCACTTTGACACAAATTTACCTTTTAATGGTTACAACATACAGTGAAAAAATACAGGGAAATCTTCCATAAATACACACCCCATCACCAAATTAACAATTCGAATTCTTAAATATACATTAAATAAATTAAATAGTAATTCTTGGAATACATTGAAGCTTTTTATTGCTGAATGGTTACATTTTAAATCATTATATTTTAGTTGAACATTGAGTTTTAATCTCTAGCTCAGATTACAGCACGCTTATTTATTTATAATTCGCATAATGCAGGACACAGCTAAAGCATTTAAAAATGCACTGAAGTAAGCTGACCCTAGTTAGTAAAATATTATACACTTTTATTGTGTAATACTGTAGTTTTGCTTAATTCTGTTATAGTGAACTTAACAAAATATAAAGTTTTGCTTATGTAAGTTTTCAAGCAAAAATCTTAATTTTTTATTTAGAAAATTGAATATAAACATCACACCATTTTATATTATGTTTTTTGTTTTGTAAAAATAATCTTTATAAAATATGCTCATATCAAGCTTTTAAAGCAGATTCTGATGAATATTGTATACACAGCAAATAGAAAATTTAATGTATCTACCGAAAAACTCTACAAACATTTAGTGATTTTTTCAAATTATGGGCCAAAATATGGAACCATGGCCAGAACACTGGAATTGTGCAAAAAAATATATAAAACAAAATATAGTGTTATGGAGATGTATAAAACATCTTAAAAAATTGATACATTGTAATCCGACCCAGGAATTTCCAATTTAATTGGATTTTCTAACCAAATCGCGCAGCCACAGTTTGCGGTCTTTTAATTGTAGGGGTCGTTGGTTGCGCATTTACATCGATTGAATTTGTAATTAATTGCGCTGTTGTTTGACTGTTGAGACCTTGAATGAATGTGTCGTGATCCCCATCCACGATGTTCACCAGAACTTTGCCAGATGTCACCTGAAAATTTTTAAAAATTTATACACAAAGTTTTAAATTTTCGTTTCTAAATTAGAAAAAGTGGTACGGATAATGTTTTTTTTAATTTGACCCCGGATGGTTTCAAAGCGATGCACGGATAGGGACGAAATGTAATATACAGTGATAAAATTTTTGTTATGTATTCTTGATGACAAGCAATCTAAGCTATGGAGTTTTAATCATCAACATGTAAAAAATAGACCTATGGTCTAATCCACTTCACAGACTGTCGAATAATCTAGAAGATAGTTTTTCTATTTTGAGTTTCTCGGCGCATTTTGCTAAACTCAAAAACATATGGATTATCTCAGTATTTAAAGCGTAGGATAAATTTAAAATCTTCGGTTAATAGGTGAAATAATCCATAAGAAGGAGTTCAGTAAAAATCGTGGAATTTTACAGTGTAATGAAGAAAAACTCTGATGTCGATTAAGCCATAAACTGTAAATTATTCCGATAAGGAAGGGCTGTTTGATTTAGGCAGGTTTTTACCTACCTAATACATGTACATGTCTCAATCGTATAATTTGCTGCGCCCTCAATGCTCATAACCTTCCTCCTGCCTGCCTGCATTCTATTTATTTGCCTTTTACCTGCAGATTAAGCTGCCTTCGAACTGCCACCTAACATATTTATACTTTAAAAGGATGACTTTTACTTTACTTTAACAATTCCAGTTGCGTCCGCTCTGCCTCTTACTTGCGTCTAAAACATTTTTAGCTGCTCCTATTTGCATTGCCTAAGAAAAAAGGTTTTGCTGATTCGTATTTGCCCTAAACCTACTGTAGGAAGCTTTGAGAGCCCTATTTACCGGGTTATTCAAAATACGAAAAATCTATAGATTTGTGGATTGCTTGGCGGCATATACAGTAATAAGAAAAACCGTTTAACAAACCCTCTGATATTTTTTATTCTTATGCATTCTTGTATATCATTATAATTTTGTTGAATATCACAAAAATATTTACATTAGTCCATGAGTGTAATATTAAATACTGAATTACTATAATTTTGTTAAAATATAATGACAATTTGTATTACAATAAACTCTTGATTTGACAAATTTTATTCTTTCAAATTTTTCTGCTAGCAGCCAGCAAAGCTGACGTTCCAACCTAATTTGGTTAGCTAAAAATTTCTGTTATTTTAGCAAAACAAAAACAATTCTCAATATTTTTTTTAAAATGGAAATAAAATCAAATAAAAAATGGTACCTGGCCGATTCCGAAATCTGTGCCAATGTCATCTTCGGCCCCTGCTATTTCCGCTCTAATCAAAGTAATATCTCCTTTGAATATTTTTTGAGGATTGTACCTAAAATAATCTATATTGGAAGCCTAATTTGATGCATAATGTTTTTTTAAAAATGTGTGCAAAACTTAGATGCCATTATGATTTTGGTTTAAAAGCAAAGAATGTAAAGCAAAGATTTTAAATTAACTTCAATCAAAACATGTATTTACTATAATGTTACTATACACAGTCATTAAAAACAAAAAAAAAATCTGCACCTCAGTATCTCTGGCATTTAAATGGGTAATTTAAAGCTTTTAATTTTGAAAAAAATGTTTTGAATTATTCTTATATTCATTTTTAGAACAAAAAACTAACCATACGCGGCCGGTTTATGGGCTTTTCTCAATCCACTAATCAATTAAATTAAAGTAATATAGCTCCCATTATGTATATTAATCAATCATAAGTCAACCTTTAAATTTTAAATTTTATGGCTTGCGCTAGTACTATTTTTATTCAATAAACAAATAAACCATAAACATCTGATTTGCTTTAATAATTTTACAGTTTTTAATAACTTTTAACAAAAAATTTTTTTAATTGAGAGTAATAATTTATTACAATAATGTTTATGTTTGTTCTGAAATCTGCATGGAAAAAATAATTTACAAAGTAATCAACCCCAGAGCTTCTGGAGCACCCTCGTTTTTTGAGCTTTGGAGCTCCACGCTATTTTATTATTATATTACAATAATATTTTTGTTTAAAAAAACATGTGGTAAACTAAACTCACAAACGTGTCAGTTCCTTGATTTATAAAACTTAGTATTTTTGGATGTAATATTTAAAAAGTCCAAAATTATTCTCAACTGTGCTGTATAAAGGAAACCTTCACTATTATTAGTGATTGCTTTTTTTGTAACAACATTTTCACTACTCGAAATATCACATTTTTTGCAAATTTTTAAAATGAAATTCACTAGTTCTGCTTTAAATAATTAGTTTTATAATGATAAATGAAAAGGTTCAAATCAATAAAATGTATTTACTGATCGGCCGCTAGATATTTCTGTACTATACTGCGACAGAACCATTCCAGAGTTTGAGTTTTGCTGAACATTTTACCAGACATAACCGTTTCGACAACCCGCTTTATTCTTCCGTCCAAATTTGGTTGGTCCGTCAATTCTTGGCGCAAAGTTTCGTGATTAAAATCCGCGAAACGCATGGCCACTCCTAGCAGAACCTAAATAACGCACAAAAATTCATGTACCACAATTTTCCAAAGGATTGCGTCTTATAAAAATGAAAAACATATTACTTTGTATTTGATTTTTTTATCGTTTGTACCAAATCATTCTTTGTCGTTTTTTGTTCTATTGACAGGATGCATACTGTGGAACATATACCGTGGCACAAAAGAAACCTTATAAATATCAAATATTTTGTTCATCGAATTTGTAATATTTTGTATCGCAATTATTCACGCTGATTTTATATCCAGATACTTAATAAAAATGAAGCTGTTACCAAAATGTATATAATAAAGAATAAAATTAATTTCTTTTTCCCTTCCCAATATGATCAAATAAAGTTACAAAAATGGACAACTTTGAAGAGCCATCGTACCCTAAAGAAAGAGCCCCAATTTCCGAAGCTTTTTTCGGGATTTTTTTAGTAAAAATGAATTTTCCCTGCAAAACTGCCCAAATCAAATTAGATTTTTTTATTTTTGAAAATTTGTTTTTGAACCACTGAAGGTGTTTTTTGCATTTTTGATCTGGTTTAAAACCTAAAGACATATTTTTGAAACAAAATCCTTAAGATCACTCCATCGCAAAATTATTGGTTAAAGGTTACGGTGTACTTAACTTGTACGGTTAACTTCTTGCTCAATTTTTGCTATGTGGAAATGTTGACATATTAAGTAAAAGAAAGCTATTTCCCAATTTTAACATATTAACTTTTAAATTTTGCGTAAGTTTGTAAAAAGTGCGTTTACAAATATTTTTTGAAAGTCAAAATGCCCGATCGCTTATTCACTATAGGATGAAATAATAATAAGAGCTTACCTCTGTTTCAAAGACGGGATTGTTTTCCAATGTAATGCCATCCTCTAACCCGTAGATCTTTCTGTACGCATTTCGGTAGGTACGCATGTACTGGTGAGAACCGTCCAACAACGTCAAGCTTCCTACAAATAAATGTCTTAATCCTAACAAATCATCTAAGGTGCTAATCAAATATTAACAAATTCAATTTTTTATATGTTTTTATTAAATAAAAGATACATTACAGATACAGATTCTCAAAAAAAGAACGCAAACTGAATAAAACGAAATATGCGATTTTAAATTTACCAACAATATCAGGGTTAGAAGGATACATTTCCTGCAAGATTGTAGCCATTTCAAAAGCGATAGATGCCCCGTATGAATAGCCGACCAAGTTATAAGGACCGATTGGCTGAATTTTCTGCATAACCTATAAAAATTCTTTCAAATTTTTTGTAAAAGTCAATTTAAAAATTGAGGATCTTTAAAAAATGTCTTAAAACGATTTGAGAAATTTTATAAATATTTACATTTGCAAAAAATATTATGTGCATTTTATTTAAAATTATCCTCAGTGCAGTGCTAAATTCAGTGCTACACACGTCAGTAGGAGTCGTAACGATGTGTTTACACTGTAAAATGTTGAGAAGCGGAATGTGCATAGAAGGTCAGTGCCATGTGTCTATTGCTTATGTGTCCCTGCTTAGACGAAATACAATACAATAAAATACAATACAATACAATGTAATTGAAGTTTGAAAAAATATGCTTTTTAAAATAACATTTTTCAAGACTACTTTAAACTTAGGATTAAATTTCAGCAATAATTAAATTATTGGATTATTATGAATATGAAGAAAATTTTGTAATATAAAAAAATTTTGCTAAATAATAGTTTAAGGTTTAAAACTATCAAAATATTGAAATAAATTTTTTGTTTTGCCATAAAAAACCTTTGTGTATTAAAAATAAGTTTTTCTATTACATAAATTCTTAAATTCTAAAATGTGACTATAAGTTGCATAAAACAAATAATTAACAGTAAAAAATTTTGAATTTTTTGAGAAAAAAAATGGCCAAAGGTACAAATTCTACTAACTTTTTAGCCTGCCCCGGCCCCGACATCAGCAAAAGTCCTGCCCCGGTCGATCCCTAGGTACGAGTATAAATTAAGTTTGCTGGTGTTAAAAATATATTACAGTCCACCTGCTCGTGAATACACAATTTAAAATTATAGCGATTCAAGCCAAGCACACGTTGTCTAACAGCGCTGATTGTGGCAACATCATAATTTTTTAAGAGATGACGAAATATTTGTGTTTTTTTTTGTTTTTCCAACCAAAAACTGTTTTTATGGTTCAAAATAATCGGTTTGACTCAACAAAACGTTATTTTAATTTTGATTTGAAATTTAAATTCAAAAATTTTAGTTGAAAATTAAACAAAATTGCACATTAAAATACATTCCTTTCTGAAACCCTATAGATGAATATCACAGAAATATCCTATAACGCACAGATAATATCTATGCGGTAAAAATATTATTCTTCAGAACGTATAAAATGTTCTGTTGATAATTTACCCTAATAAGAAATATAGCAAGGTCTTTTTTTTAAAAATAAGATATTAAAAAAATTTGAATGTTTTTTACCTACCTTGCATAAAGAAAATTCGGTCGATGGTCCCACCACGAAACAAAGTTCCTCTCAAATTAAATGCATTTTTTTATATTATTTTTGAAACTGGAAATACTATATACAAATAAAACATCTATTTGAAAAATCTTAGTGGTATTTTTGTATTTAATTAAGCATCACGAAATGTGTTTTTTCTGATTAACCAAAAAAATTTACATAAGAGAAAGTTTGGTTACGATTAATATAGCTCTAAATAATGGTCAAAAGCTAACAAAAATATTCGAAATTGTTTTCATATAGTTGTTTAATCTCCAATATCCAAAAAACTTTTGTAAAAATCATTGGTTTCATAACAAATTCTGATTTCGCGGCGGGACCGCGGACCCAAAATTTAGTAATGCTAGGTAGGTCCATTGTGCCTAATATAATACTTTAAAGAAGTGAATGATTAAGCTTACGGCAACGTAGTGGCGTGCCATTGACTCGATGCTTTGCTGCGGGGTGTCGGCCGTCGTCTGGAAACAAACCGCAGGGAGGTTCAGTTTGGAAGCCAAAATGCGGAGTCCTTTAGTAGCCACACCCTCTATGGGATGCAGGAAAAAGAGGGTAGGACCCTTGGAGGAAGTATTCAGGGTGACAAATTCCTCGGTCGGCTGAAGATCGTCAGGTTCAATATGCATCCTTAATAATCAAATAATTTTTTCAGAAAATGCTATTACAAGTTTACATTAGTGATGTTCCCCGGAGCTCCGAGCTCCGGAGCGGAGCTCTGGTTTTAGGAGTTCCAGAGCTCCACATTATTTTTATACTAATTTCATAAATAATTAAAGAGTGATGGCATATATTATTTTGTCAAAATTTTTTTGTGAACTAATTTTTTTCCAAAACTTATTTAAAATAATAAAAAAGTCCTAAAAATGCAGCTAGAGTAGTTTAAAATGTATTTCAAGCTTAAATAAGCTTTAAATCGCTCATTTAAGGGGCGGAGCTCCGGAGCTCCAGAGTTCCTCTGCTTTAAAGTTTCTTCTGCTTTGGCCGGAGTCCGGAGCATGATATTGAAGGCTAGGAACATCACTAGTTTACATCAAGCGTTTTCTTGGTTGAAGTTTGTTTTTGATTAATCTTTGAATATTGTATTAAATTTTAAAAAATTGAATTGCATTGTAGCTGCAGTGTACTATAAAATATTTTAAAAAGGTATTGAGATTAGAAAAATTTTCAGGTACAGATAATTTTTTGTATTCGAAAATCTCTTTAAAAATAATTGAGGCCGGAAAAAATTTTAAGGTGACCATATCTCGCTAAGAAAACGGTTGATTATCTATGAAACGATATAATTAAGATAAATTGACCATTTCTTGGGGACGTAAGCTTACTAAAATAATCTTTTATTACTCATTTTTACAGACTATAATTTAGAAAAAAGCTTATTTTTGAATTGAAAATGTGTTTGAAATTATATCTTTAAATTACTATGTAAAATGATTTCTTTCTAAATATAAATTTAAACTACCTAAAAAATTCAGCCATTTGCTTTTTGAGTTCCTCTTTGGATTTCTGATTTTCTGCAAGACCAGTGGAAACGTTTCCTCTATTCCCTTCTTTAAACATGATACGAAGGCTTTGAAGCGTTAGCTAAATTGACAAAGTTTAGAAATAAAAATTAATTTACATGCACAAATAATTTACAATTAATTAACATTAATATATTACATAAAATGAGACCGGTTGTCTTCAATGTAGTTATTTTCTATATTTTGAAGCGACCAAATTTAGTTAAAAAGCAGTTTTTTATATTAGACTTGAAGGCATACAATAATAGGCAAAATCGATGTACTATCTTGGATTCTAGCTTTACTGAATTTCGCATAAATGCTCAGACGCCGAGTGTATATCGCGTTTCCCTGCTTATTATTTAAGGTCGGTATGGTACTAACGTTTGCAATAGTTTGACATTGAGCTGCTCTGGAGCGTTTCTCCTTACGCGTTTATAATGTGCATTTTGGCCTCAAAAATATCAAAAGCGTAATATCTGAGGAATCTGTGTGAGTGGTCAGCGGAAAAAACGAAAATAAGTGTTTTTAACCAAACCTAAAATTAACAATATACGCGATCCTTTCTTTTAGGTTTTTGCTATACGGGAGGTGATCAATCACTGTTCTTATTTTGTTCAATCAATAAACATCAATCAATGTTCCTATCCTTCAATGGTATTTTCCGGAACTCCCACAATTCAAAGCGGGTAAATTTGCGAAGTTCCGAAGATCTGTCAAGTTTATACTATCTTTGTAGTTACATTGTACTCTATGTACATTTTGAGTGCTTTTTTCATTGTTTTTAAAGTTTTGAAAAAATTAGCTCACAAAAAATTTTGACAAAATATATATCAAATTACTCTTAATAAATTTACTACAGAAATAAGGCAGGGCTCCGAAGTTTTGAAGTTCCAGACGTTGTTTCGGAGCTTTGAGAGATCGGTTCCGAAGCTCGGAGCTGCGGAGACTACTAGTGATCACCAAAACCTATCGTTCACATAAGTTTTATGCACCTCAGAATTTTTTAAGCTTTGAAATGTCATATAGTATTCGTGATCACGTCATATACTGTAATATTTCACTAAAAAATTTATATGAGTGTTAAAAAGGCAGAAATATCACGATTGTATAGGTTTGTGTAATATTGAATGAATTTTTTAAACCCTTAAAAATATTTACTGCACACTATTTATTTAAAAAATACTTACAATAGAGAGACACAGTTACCTCTTTTACGTACGTAAAAATTAAACTGAATATTGTTGTATTTATGGTTTAATAAAGCATTTCCGTGAAAAATGGGGGTTTTTTTTCAAAATTTCGTTAAAATTCGATTTATTTAATTTGGTAAAATTTAAAGGATAGTGTATTTCTATTGAAATTTATAATTTTTGGAAGGCCATAATATCTTTTGTATTTTTTAACGCATAAATAATTCTGTCGTGCGTCGTGCGTTTTATCGATTTATTTCAGAGGGTGTGTTTATAAATCGCTTTTAGAGCTCATCATCACATGGTAGCAGTGGCGTAGTCGGTTAGCGCTTCGTCACATTTTTGAAAGGTCCCGAGACCGATTACCACATAAAACAGATTCGGCCACAATTTTTTTTTGAATGTTTTTTTTTGAATTTTTTTTTGAATAATGTTTTTTTTTATTTTTTTTAAATTTTAAAAATTTATTTCACATAAATTCAAAAAATATCATTATTGTAAACAGAATTTGTTGTCTGCTTTTCGCCAATTAGTCAAATTTTCATCATTTGAATATCTTAAAATATTATAATAACCAAAAGTATAATAATTTAAAAATAAATTGTATGTAAATAAAAATGGGTAATTTTTGCTCTTTATTGCAATTGGTTTACTACTGAACGCTCTGCAATAAAAACTGTCCGGAGAGACCTTTAAGGTCTATTCATACTTATGACAAAACGTCCTTTGGACAAAGTCCAAAGGACAAACCAAAACGTCCTTTGGACAAGCCAAAACGTCCTTTGGACTTTGTTCTTTGGACGAAGTATGAACGCTACTCAGAATTTGTCTTTTGGACAAAGTCCAAAGGACAAAGTCCAAAGGACAAAATCCAAAGGGAAAAGTCCAAAGGACAAGAAGTATGAATACGTTGTTCTTTGGACTTTGTCCATTGGACTTTGTCCAAAGGACAAAGTCCAAAGGACTTTTCTCTTTGGACTTTGTCCTTTGGACAAAGTCCAAAGGACTTTTGTCTTTTGGACTTTGTCCAAAGGACGTTTTGTCATAAGTATGAATAGACCTTAAACAGCACAATTTTATTTATTACTAAACACCGTTATTTGTACTAACTTACCGAGCGTATTTCTTTTAGCGAAAGAACTAAACCGCAATTTGCTTCCAGAATTTGCCTCACTTCGACACTCATAAGGGAGTCAAGGCCCAGATCACCCAAACTTATATTTGCATTTAGGAGTTTAACATCACTTATACCGAAAATTCTTGCGATTGCTTCATCGATATCGTTGATACCTGAAAAATAGAAAATTTTGTTGGTGTTTTATTGATAATACTGTTTTTTGCGGATAGACACTGCAATAAGCTATACAACTAGATTTTGTTTTTGGTATCCATACGATATCCAAACTCTTAAAGACGATAAACCATTTTCAATTTTTTGGTTAGAATACTTTGTCGTAATTTTTTTAATAGATAATAATTCGCTTTGGATAATAATGTGTGCTGTAATTTTTTGAATCTACGAAATTTTAGCAAGAATAAACTAAATGAAGATTCATTCAATTTCATCAGTGTGAAAAGGTAAGAATCTTGTGAGTTCTTGAGCACAATAAAGATTGAGACAGATAGAAAGTTAAGAAATATTGATTTTTTTAGCGCCACGAATACGTTTCACGGCTAAATTTTTCTAAAAAATAATTAGGTGAGAAGAAGTTATCAAGAAATACAAAAAAACGCTTTTTAAATTTCGACAATATCAGAATTTTGGAAATGCAAAATACATATTTTAATTAGTGTTTTAGACTATTTCCATAGTGCCATGATTATTTTTATATATATTTTTTCAATACAATACGAAAACTTACCAACATCTGAAGCTTTCTTGCCTTCATCTGCTCGTAGATAACTGCTTACAATTGGTCGATTTAATCCCAAAAATAAATCCAGTGTTTGCAAGCAGCTGGGAATTCTTTGCGGAAGTGTACCTCCTATAACAATAATATTTATAAAAAGTGTTTGTTGTCAATGTATTTTCCAATCACAACTAAAACTAAAAGCACGCAATAAGGCCAAATTGAGCCAAAAAACCTTATTGATAATAAAACCATAAATAGAACAAGTAAACTTTTGGTAAATTTTTACAAACAGCAAATTAGAGAAATACTCATCTGACCAACATTGTAAATACTATATCGATTAGGAGACTGTGGTTACTAAAGGGAACCTTAAAGGGGCACTGTCACAAATCAAATTCCTATAACGCCCGAACCGGACTGCTCCTTTAATACTAAACCTACCTAACTCAACTTTGATATTTAGAGTGCAAGGCTACAAGGCTACAACATTTTTAAATTTCAGCTGAATCAGTTCAGTATTAAAGGAGCAGTCCGGTTCGGGCGTTATAGGAATTTGATTTGTGACAGTGCTCCTTTAATAAGCAATTTTCACAAAGTTTGAAAATTTTGCACCGCTAAAATAAAACTTAAAGTCAGGCTTAAAGACGTTCCCAGTAATTTCTCTATTGCAAAAAGACTTTCGGTAAGATGAATCAAATTCTTATATCGCCCAAAACGCAAGTACTCTAATAATACTGAACCGATCGAGCTAAATTTCAAAAAATGCTGTCAGAATTATTGTGGAGATATCTCAACATCAAATTTAAAAAGATTAGGTTTTGTAATACAAAGTAATCTGGTTCGGTGGATTTATTGTAATTTGATGTAGACAGTGCTCTTTTAAGTTTTAAGAACTCTAAGCATAGACGGTTAATATACTTTTTATAAACTAACTAATAAGGACGACAACTTACCAATCATTGTGTTATTGCTTCCTTTGTTATTCAATACAATCCCCACATCTCCTATGGCACCCCATTGAATAGTGATGGCAGGATACCCGTCATGGCGTCTTTTTTCTATAATCCGCTCCATAGCAGAATTGCTCCAGCCGTAACTACTCTGATTGGCATTACCGCGTGCGCTGGTAACCGAGGAGAAACCGACGAACCTAAGACAGAAAAAACTGTGATATAGCCTAGAGTATAAAATAGAGAGTGTTGATAATTGAAACAGCTACTAAAACGATACCATCAGAATATAAAACGTTTGTATTTTTTTACCCCTAACAGTAAAAGTTATTAAGCTAAATAGAGTAACGTTTAAATGCTTATCGTCCAGAAAATGGCGTAATGGTTCTAATTTGACAAAAATTACAAGATTTTCATTATTCTAAACATCAGAATTTAATCAACATAACTGCCTTAAAATAATTTTTATGAAAACCTATTCTATGGAAGGTCAGAATATTCAATATTCTGACTAACCGATTTGGTTAGTTTGTGATGTACAGTTTACATAGATAACTTTTAAATCAAAAAGAATAGTTGGACACTAAAGGGATTCAAACTAATTGTTTCAAAAAAAATAGTTCTTAGTCTTTTGCATCTTCAGAAATATAAAATCAGTGCAAAACTGGATTAAAATATTTTTAAAAAATTTTTAATGTTCTAATTCTAAATACTTTTAACTGAAAAACAACACAACTTACCAAATTAAATTTTCGTCACATAGTTTTCTAGTGGCTTTGTCTAAATTCTTAGTTCCCCAGTATTTGGCCATAGCGGAGTCTTTAAAGTTTTGAACTGTTTGATTTTCTATCATTGAGTCTCGAAGCACGGCTGCCAAATGAAAAACACCACCTAAAATAAACCTTTTTAGTGTTTTTTTCCATTGGTTTTTTTATGGCTATGACATTGACAATGAACCTTTATTTCAACTACAGCTGTATATATCTATTACAAAACAACATTGTAATTTAGACAAATCTAAGACAATAAAAAAAGAATAAAATAGGACACATTTTACAAGTGTGTATCAAGTTTAATTAAGAAAACTATCAACATTTATGTTATCTAGATATTTTAAAATAGTTTGAGTGATAGGACTTACACACTAGCTTGAGCTAAACTTTTCTAATTTTTTTACTCTCGAAAAAAATAAATAATATAGTAAATCTTTTTTAGCCTTGGGAATTTTCAGTTTTGGTTCGTCTCATTCTGGTGTGTTTTTTTAAAATGAATAAAATAAATTTTTAATAATAATGTTAGTAAAAACTGACCTAATGGACCCAGTTTTTGGCAGTTTTTTATTAGCTGCTCAGCGTCTGCTGGACGTGATATGTCCAAATTTGAAATGACCACTTCTGTTTTAAATTCCTTCCATTGTTTTATTTTTCTCAGCTGATAGCCAGTTTTTAAACCACTTCGACTTGTAAGCACAATTCTAAAAATAAAATCAGCTTATGATAAATTATATTACTTTTAAAAATACCTATAGTATAGTATATTGTGGAATAACACGTAATAATAATAAAACATATTTTTGCAGGATTAAGTAACTTTGATATGAAATTGTTCATAATTACTTTCTAGCGCCTCGACGCACCAACCAATCGCAAAGCTCCATTCCCACACCACCTAGTCCACCCGTTATTAGGTAAGAATGTTCCGGATTGCAAATTGCTCTTTTTACAGCTTTCATTTTCACTTGAGACGGCTTACAAGTAGCTTTTGCTTCCTCTGAGCGAATTTTCAGCAAAACTTTTCCCATGTGTTTCCCTTGTGCCATATATCTGAAAGCATTTTCCACTTTGTCAGATGAAAAGGTTGTTGAAACGAGAGGTTTTACAACCCCAGAATCAATTCCTAAAATATAATAAAATTAATCTTCTAGCCGTAAACTGATGGACTTCTGGTTTGAAACCCAGTTTGTGCTGACGTATTTCCGTATTTTAGCAGAATACAAATCGGTTTACATAAATTAAATTCTCGTTTTTTCAGTCATTTTGAGAATATTGGTCTTCAAATATAAGAAAAATAATATGAATCTTCCGATTCTAGACGTCTAATTTTATATCTAATTTGTCTCTCAGTTAGTTGCATTTTAGCAGAATAAGAATCGTTTTAAATCAAGTAAATTTGTGTTTTGAGTAAATCTTGCTAAAGCTAAGTAATATTTTTATTCCAAATATTTTGCTAACATTTTGTATCTGTGACAAAAAAGCAAAGCAAAGTTATCGCAGTCAGGTTATTTGGGATGGATTTGTTCATTACTTAATACTGAATATCAAAAAAAAAATTAAATATTGTATGCTGAATAAATAAATAACTTTATAATATTACATACCTTCTTTCACAAGTTGATGCACTATTGGCCACTCGTAATTGTCCTCTTCCATTAGTGAATCCAAAAGAATTCCACTGAACGAGGAATTCTTTAGAAAGAAGCTCATTCCAAGCTTAGTATTGTTAGCCATATCAAATTTCCCAATTTCCAAGAAACGCCCGTGATGCCCCAAGCAGCGAACGCTGGCCAAAAGCTTTTCTTCTGACAAGGAATTGAGAATCACATCCATTCCTTGACCTTCTGTCGCCTGCATGAAATCCCATTCGAAAGCCGCGCTGCGACTGTTGCTGAAGTTGTGGTCCTGGAGTTGGGGAAACTTCTGCTGAAGGAAGGTTTTCTTTTCTGCTGTACCGACGGTGGTAAAAACCTCACAACCTGCAGCCAAAGCTATAGCAATAGCAGCTTGACCCACTCCTCCTGATCCGCTGTGAATGAGGACGCGTTCTCCAGCTTGAATATTTCCTCGCACCACCAGTGCATAGTAAGCGGTGGAATAAGCTACTGGAACAGTAGCTGCGTCTTCCAAGGACCAGGTATCAGGCACACTCCATGTGTATTTGTTGTGAACCACAAGCGAGGTAGCCATAGCTTGGGCTTGAGTCACACCCATCACTTTGCGCCCATCACTTTCAACACGCCCAGAGAATTCAAAGCCAAGAATACAATCCCGATTGGAGAAGTTACCAGGTATGCTATCGGGAGTAAGCCGACCAGTAGCCAGCATTACATCTCGAAAGTTCAACGCAGAGTAGTAAACCGCGCACAGACTGAGATTCGGGTTTTGAAGCGTAGATGTGTTGGCAAATTTTAGCGGACTTTCTACCCAAGTTAAGCTGGACAGATCTCCTCTCATTAGAAAATTGACATAGGCATATGGCGTTTCTGTATAGCTGCGCATTTCTTCTATAAAATATAAAAAAATTAAATTAATAGTCTTTTAAGTATGAGCGTCAATGAATTAAGTTATATTTTAAAACGTTTAATCTAAAGTTTTTCAAAACTTGATATTTAGAAGTGGGAATACTAATAATATCTATGTACTTATGTGTTGGTGTGATATATTTTATTACAATAAATAACATCAATACCGCAGTGATATTAATTCATTAATATAAATGTATTGGCATAATACCATACCGTCTTTCAGCTGCATATGACGAAAACTTCCCCATTCCCCATTTCTAAAATTATTGGCATGGCGATCTTCCTGGACAATTCTCTGTGTTTCTGAGCTTTCAACAGACGGCAATTTACTTTGTTCATCAAAACTCATATTAAGCATTGTTCTGAATCTTGTATATTTTGTATCCTCTTCCGCTAAGCACAGACCTAGACCAAGGCCTCCGTTTTCATTATCATCACTTCTGAGCCATATTTTCTCCAATGGTTTTGCATTCTGTTGTTGTTCATGTGTTTTGATTAAATCCTTTAACCAAATAAACTCTTCTACATCGTCTACATTTATAAAATGAGGGTTGATGGGTTCAACAGGCTTTGGTTTTATAAGGTATCCAGTGGTGTAAAGACAAGGATCCGTTTGGTGCGCAGCAACTGTAAAAGCATGAGTCTAAACAAAAAATAACGATTCTTAAAGTTAGTACTATTATTTTTAAAAATACTCCTAAATTCAGATTTTGGCAAGTAATGTTTCCCAGAGCTTCCAGCTTCAAGTGAAGTTCCGCTATTCTGAGCTCCAAAGCAAACCCTAGAGCTTCAAAGCTGTGAGCTATTTTTTCAGTAATTTAATCAATGAATAATGGATACTAATGTCATGGATCATTTTGTCAAAAAATTGTGAACTAAGTTTTTAAAAATGTTTTGAAAATGATTCGATTATAATCCTAAAAATGAGGATAGAATAACTTAAAACATATTTCAAGTCTAAATAGACTTAACTTGCTCATTTAAATGATGTAGCTCTTGATTTCTTACCGTTTTTAATGGCTGGGCGTCGGGAGATTGATAATGAAGGACAGTAACATCACTAATTTAGACTTTCGAAGTGACTCAGTCTGAATTAGTAAGGTGCAGAAATACAAAGACAAAGGAAGCATTTTTTAAAGAAAGAATGCGAACAAATTTAATATTTATTTAGTTTTTTTCTTGTCTAAAAAATTCGAAATACATGACTTGAATTTGTAATTTCCATCCTCAGTACTTAACTGACCAACGCGCTACATTGTACCATTACTGTTCCTTTTATTTTATAGACACCTTCCACTGAAACTTGTAATATATAAAAGGTATAGCAAACACTAGCATTGCTGCTGCGCGGAAAATACCGTAATTGATGTAAATGTTTTTAAAAGCGAAAAACAAAATCACTAGGATTTTTAAATGTAACATTACATTTATCGTGTACCCTAGTGTTTATTAGAAAATGTCTGTTTTAGTCAAATTAACTGAGATTTACATGTAAAAATATTAAGAAAATAGGACCACATTAGTCAATAAAACCAAGTTATTTCTCATCGGAATAACGGAAAAACCGACAGAAATTACACCAATGAACGTTGCGTATTTTTGTATGAAATGGGAAGTAATGCGGGTGTTTAATTTAGGGGGAAATAATACATTTTATTAATAAAATTTATTCTTTACCGTTTTGTTTATTACATTTTAAATTAATATTAATTATATACATTAGCTTTTCATATGTTTTTATTAAAAGTTGTTTTATTTAAGGAAAGGTTTGGGTCATTTTAAATCTTTGTTTTTATTCCGACTTCTTTTTACTGGCCCCTTCACCGTTCCTTCTCTTAAAAAATTTGCCTCATTACGGTATTTTCCGCACAGTCAACAACGGTAGTCTTTGCATAATCTATGTTTGTAACAAGTTTCAGTCTAAGGTGCCAATAGCTTACATTGTTAGAGCTCCATATTTCTGAAACTTTTCACACCCCAAGAAGATTAAAGCGCAACGGTTTAATTTTATATTGTACGTTAACTTTATTTTTAACTATAGTATCTGGCGTTGTATTTCTAAGATATCAACACAACGGAAGTTGTTAGAAAGTAGCACTTCTAAAAATGTAAGTAACTTGTAATTATTTAACCTCAATGTCAACAGTTTCAATTGGGATTTTAAAATATATATTATTTAGAGTCTAGATAAATTGCATTTGTATACCGAAAACAGATCCATCCACTTCTGATGAGAAAAAGTTTGCATAACCATTCCTTCATCAGACATGAGAGCAGCAATTGTCATGTGACAAACTGATAAAACTGTTGCTTCAATGATTATTATCATTCCGTCTTTGGAAAGCATTGAGCGAATATGACTGAGAAAACGTTTTTTGTCATTTTGCTGTGAAAGTACTCTGAAATAAACAATATTTTAATTTAGCTTTCATCGACATAATTTTACTTACAGTCAATCAAAGTTAAATCATAAAAGTACACTAAAAAATAGAATAATGTTAAAGATTAAAAGGCATGTAGAAACTTAATTGTGCTATAAGATATTGAATTTTGTAATATTTACCGGTCTAAAACAATCAAATCATAGCTTCCAGAGCTTTCAGAGACAGGTCCATCCATATTTAGTTTTTGAATGTTAAAACCGTGTTGCACCGCTTCTTTGCTAATATTGGTAACTTCATTTGTTGTCACTATGGTCCACTGTGGATTTACCTGAAAAATTGTTTTTTTTAAGGTTGCTTTTAAATAAAGTATCAAATTTGCTATCTATAAATTTTATAGTAAAACCAAGCAATTTGAAAATAAATATAAAAATTATAAGAAAACTTAAAAAGTTGTATCATGGGGCAAACAAGATTTCATAATTGAGAATAGAAAATAAAGATACAAAATCTACTTTAGGGATAAGATTCTTACTGCTATTAGCTATTCAATAATTAAATATAAAATCCAGGATCAATCTTGAAATTAAATGAAATCTTTTATTATAAAAATAAATTTTGCCTTGCACAAATTTTTGTTGAGCTATAAAATAATAGTTCTTCACAACTGTAACACCTGAGTTTCACTGTACAAAATAGTTTGTCGTAGAAATCTAATTTTTACACTTATGAAATAAAATGGTAGCCAAATAACAAAGAAAATTTGCTTTAGTGTTTGGTTTTTAATAATTTAACGCTAGGTATTACCTTAGAAATTTTACAGATACTTTTTACCTGTCCCAATATTTTGAATATGATATGCATTTTACTATAAGATTAGATATCTGTTGTTTTTTACGCTTCCACTTACCTGTTGTCTAACTCCATTCAACGACTGTTTTTCAAGCTGATTTATATATGATTTATGATTTATGATTTTTATATTGCAATACTAGGAAATTAAAAAAGTATAACAAATAACAAAGCTTACCTTGGGATGTGTGAGTTGAATGTTTCTTAAAGTAATAGGTGTCTCAATACCGATAGGGTCAAAAATACAGCAGTTATTTCCATGATTGTGCATGTCTTCCATTGCCTGGTCAATCAAAGGTTTAATTGCCCTTTGATTGTAGCTGCCTATAAACCGTAACTTACTGTACTTATAAATTATGTGGACAATAAAAGTTTTAACCTTTGTGTGTGTTGCTTTATCTAGATTACTGTACACTATTTATAAAGGCAAATATTCAATACGTTACAAACAAAACAATAATTTTAAATATTTTTTTATTTCAATTTTTTTACCTGTCCAAAGCATATCTTTGCCAAGCGCGTCTTGCTGATTCGCTATTAAGGTTTTGATGGAATCCCTTACACTGGCATGATTATCTCCCAAATGACCATTAATTGTTTTTTCCATTACTTGTATAAATGTCGCTCTAGGGTTGTTTCTGTAGGAGTTTAACTCTTCTTGGCTAAGCGGCTGTGTTTTACCAATGATTTCTGCAATAGAATGCAGAATCTAAAATTTAATTTTATTTGTTTAAATTTGTTTCTAAATTAAAAACTTAGAAAAAAAACATGGAAAATGCTTTAAATACCATAGGTAGGTTTTGTAGTCTAGCACAATATAGTATTTCGGATGTTACAGATTTTTAGCCTGCAAATGTTGGAGAATAGAATGTTTAAACAAAAAATTACCAAATAGTTAGATTTAAAAATTTTAACAAAAAAATGGAAAGTTTTAAGAACTAAAAATATTTTGATTTATGGAACCAAATTACTTAACTTATTAAGTTTAAATTAAACATTATTTTTTTTAAAAATTAAAAATTAAAATTATACCTTGGAATTAGGAAGCTTCTTAGCCGTCGCTCCCAAAGAAGTGAGTTTTTGCGCAACAAATCGCTTGCAGTCTTCTTCATACCTTTTGAGTTCTTTCGCTATCGTAGGATAATCCTTAAAAGTGTGGTACGCTTAGTTAAATAATTTAAATAATTTCAATCAAAATTAATTACAAACAAAACTGATGGCTTTTTATTATTTCAATTTTTAACTTGTTTTATCATTACAATTATAATATCTCAGCCTCAGTTTTTAATACAAGAACATTGCTAACTTTTTGTTTGGAGTGTTAATATCAGGACAAAAAACTAAACAATTTTTTGTAATTTTTTGTCGGAGCGTCACTCTTTTAAAGTTCATAAGCAAGTTTTTGATTAGCTATTTTAATACCTCACAATTTTTTGAAAAATTAACAAAAAATATAGTTTAGGTTGAGTATAATTTGCATAACACAAAAAATAATAATCGGTCATACTATAACGTACAAACTTGAGAAACTTCTAAAAATCAAAAATTACAAAATATCAAGAATACATGAAAATTAATTAATAAAGAAAAGAAGAATGAGAAATGAAGAACAAATTATACGAGCTATGTGTGGATCCAACCCAAATGCATACGTATGCATATTTTTATATACATACGTATGCATATGATATGCATACGTATGCATTTTTTTATATGCATACGTATGCATATTTTGCAATTTATATGCATACGTATGCATTTTTCCGGAAAGTATATGCATACGTATGCATTTTTTTGCTATTTTTATGCATACGTATGCATAAAAGTTGGAAAAAAATGCATACGTATGCATAAAAGTTTTAAAAAATGCATACGTATGCATATACTTTGCGGAAAAATGCATACGTATGCATAAAACTAAAAAAATTATGCATACGTATGCATATAAATAAATGCATACGTATGCATATCATATGCATACGTATGCATATAAAAATATGCATACGTATGCATTTAGGTTGGATCCACACATAGCCCGTATAATTTGTTCTTCATTTCGCATTCTTCTTTTCTTTATTAATTGATTTTCATGTATTCTTGAAAATAACGAAATTTTAATTTTATCAAAAATTTTTACTATGAAAACTTGATTTATTTAAGACAAAATCCTTTAAAACTGTTTTTCATATTCGAAATGAATTTTTTTTAATTACCTAATTTTTTAGTATTTTAATTAGATTGACTAAAGCCAATGTCTTTCAGGCTGAAATTAAGGGCGGACCGTTCTCCGCCAAGAAGAAATAAACAATAACGCGCAAACCAAGAAAATTAAAAAAAATTAAGTCTTAGTAGTAATGTAACCAATAATTATTTAATTGCATCACGTGTTCCACTGCGCGTGATATTTTCTCGGAGAACGAGTGGTTACTCGACCACCCTTACAATTTCACCCTGATAGAATTCATTTTTAGTGGAGATTTTTTTTTAAAATTAAACTTTTATTTTCAAGCCCTTTTTATGGTTAATTTAACAATTTTGTTTATTTAGCAATGCAAAATTGACAGGGAATTTGACTTATATGTTTAAGCGGAATTTCTGGATTTACCATGAGATCATGAGGCTCTTGTGGTCCTGCCGTTAAATGAGCGACTTTGGGTTTTTGCATATATTTTGATTCCTTTGTCCATTATAATTTTTGGCATAATAACTCAGCTCTGCATTTTTGACGTAAGAATCTTTTCTCATTGGCCATTTGTTCTTCTGCTATTTGTCGGCGAGATTTACCTTTCTTGCGTTGATCTTCATAGTATTGCTGTTTGGCAATATCTTGTTCTTTGAAGTTTCAAGTATTTCGACTTAACCTTGTAGTTTTTTTAACTCTGTAGGGATTGTTGTCTGGTGCAGCAATACAACTACGATGGGTAGTGCGAAAATATGAGCAAAGGGGACAAAATTGATAATAAAGGCGTCATTCCGGAGGGTGATAGAAATATAACTCTCTGTAGAAATAGAAATAAAAGGTAAGGTTGATTTAATGAAGCCAATGAGGACTATGGCTTGTACAAAAATATTACGTTGGGATTATGTAGTGATGACTAATAAATGTGTTGGATGGAATTTTTAGTTAACTCTATTGTGAAACGAGACCGTGTCAAGGGTGTAGAAGAAGACGGGCTAAATTGTCCGGCCTGTTCAAAAAGTTACCCAAAAATCTCTTTGGCTGATTTCTGGAAAAACAAAGTTAAAACAACAATCAGAAGTTATATGGAAATTTCTTAATATTGAAGTGAAACATTACCGTGTCGGGTGCAAAATAATAGCTAGAGCTCAGGGCGATCAGCTCCGACAAAAAGTTGGGTGATAAAAATCCTCCATGATTGGAACATCTGTCTAGAAGAAGGGTTTGGGTTGAATCTTATGTCCATTTAAGGGTAGTTTGAAAGCTCACCGTGTTGGGTGTGAAAATTACCCAAGGCCGAAAGTTCCAGCCTTTCCAAAAATGGTTTGAATTGGGGACTGACACTGGTTTGACACTGGTTATACAGGGAGACGTTGACTGGAGGAGGACGATGGTTGTGCTTAGAACACAAGGACGGAGGGGAAGTTTTAGAGGAGATTAAGACTGATGACTTTCAGTCTTTACAAAAATGGGTACTAAAAGAAACATTGGACAGCTGTTTTTGTTTTTTTGTTGTCAACGGAGGTGTTAACGATTGGAAATTAGTTAACGCTATGAAACATTAACACGTCCAGCGCGACAAAACAAATTAGTTATTTGTCGAGGAATTCTCCAGTGAATTCCTCCTCAAAAATTTAACCACTGATATGAAAAGCAGTCAGGTTATAGAAGGCTTTGGGTACCAGAAGTTAGCTGGAAAGCTTATGAGCTAATTATGGAACATTAAAGTTACGGGTGTGAAATTTGAAGACAGAATCGAAGGCTAAAGGTTTCAGTCTTCTCCAAAAATGCTGCAAAAATAAGTAAAAAGCTTGGATTTTTATGGATTCCAATCGAAGGAGTAATCGCAAGAGTGAGAAAGTTATGGAGGTGAAACCTAGGTGCAAGGGGTTGCAAACTTAGAGACGATTAGTGGACTTAGCTTCACAGTTAAGCTCCACAAAAAGTTACAACCAAGGTCTCAACCTCCAAAAAAGAAGCAAAAACTGAGCAATAAAAAGACAATTTATGTTTACCACTCTCGGAACTAATCCTTCGGTGAAACATCAAAAATTCAAGTGATTTTTTACTAATTTTTGTAAAAGATTGGAGAGGAAAACCACCGTAAGGATTTGTGTCGTATAGGATATTTATTGGTTAGGATAATTGTATGTGTGACCGCGTTAAAATCAAGTGTTTTTACATAAATTTTGGATAGCTTTGTGTAACAATTTGCGCAGCGATGAATGAATTGTTTACAACCGTTTATGCAAAGAGAGTTTATTTCAATTAATACGCTACGAAAACCCACCGCGTTGCGGTGAACATATTAGTAGAATTTATATTAAGCATCAATAATTATTGAAAGCATTTTAAGGCTTAATTTTGGAAAGCAAGTTTTTATAACTGGGTTGATTTTACCGTAACGTTAGTGAAAAATTAAACACAAAAATAATGGTAAACGTTAAACGGAAAATAATGAGTAAAATTGTAATGTGACTAGTGCTAGAGGACTTAGTTATAGCGGTTGTAAAAGAGTGAAATTTTTTAAAAGAAATTTGCTAGCATTTTAAAAACAGTCTTGAAATTAATACGGTTAAGTTTTGATAAGGAAGGGTGTTGATGACCACTTCCAAAGGGTTATTAAACCTCCTAACTCAGAGTTTGTTTTTAAAAAGTACAAATTAAAAAAGTACCTGTTCAAGGTAAGTTACCTTGTCACCTTGCCGATGCTGAGAGACTCCGGCTCGCCAGAATTTTGCCCTATCTCACGAAAAACAACTCAGTCAGCCACTGAGTTATTTTTCCTCAGTTACAATTCCTACCTAAGTTGGCCGTGACCAACTGCAGATTGTCGGCGTCTCAGGTGGGGAATCGAACGTTAAAAACAAGGTATTAAAATAAATAAAACTACCTAGGCCTGGTCTGCCGACTGCGAAAGGGGTCCCAATCCCCAAACCGTAGATACGACTGTATTTCAAAGATAAGCGCGCAAACAATAATAAGGGACCCCGTGAGCCCACACACCGTGAAGAGCAATTTGACTGCTTAAAATGGTTAAATTTGGCACACGCGGCGAGCGGCGCAGCTACTGTAGATTTGCATACTACAGAATTAATGAAATTTCAATAAAAGTTGAAACGCGATTGAATAACGGCAGAATGGTGACTTTTTAATAGCTATATTTTATATTTATTTTGAGAACCTAAGCTGCCACGCGCTCTCCGCCACAAAATGTTTTAATTTAATGTTTCAAACACTTTTTTTATTTAAATTAGACGATTTATTTCTTTGAATACACCATATATATAAACAAAAAAATTTAATCTTAGGTACATTTTACTGGGAATTTCAAGGAATTAAGAATAATTTTTTATAAATATAAAAATTTTATGGTTGCACAATGGTCAAAACCCTCCCATTTAAACAGAAATTGTTAAGAATTAAAAATCATTATGGAGTTATGACGTTATAGAATCAGTTTTAGTCAATTAGCGCTTGGGAAAAATTGATAGGAGAAAATTGGAGTAAAATTGGAGATAAGCTAAAAATCGGAAGTCTCTACGTTCATTGATCTTAAATGAACATGAGATTTCCAATTTTTAGCTCTTCCCACAACCATACCCACAGAGCAAAACATATATGACGTGATCACGCATACGGCTCAGGTTAAAGAACTAATAAATAAACTGAATAAAATAGAAAGTTATACCAAAATAATAGACTTTTTTTGCATGGGACACATTTTTTTTAAACCCAAGTTAATGATGGTGATATATTTCAGCACCTCATTCCGGATCCTATTTATCTGATCTGGCAAAAATTTCAATGGGGAAGCAAAATATATGCAAAAACCCAAAGTCGCTCATTTAACGGCAGGACCACAAGAGCCTCATGATCTAATCGTAGATGGGAAATTTCCGCTAAACACAGGAGGTAGAACATGGATGGAACAAGAGATGCGAGAAACTCAATGATTCCCAGTAACCCTTCCACATGCCCTAAAAGCAGGAGGTAGCAATTATAGCAATACGTCTTCTTGTGCATGTTCTTCGTTCAGTTACGTATTGCTC
>JASAMX010014292.1:0-43844 GCA_030248175.1 Microlaimidae sp. YZB2_3 | reverse complement strand
GGTGGTTATCAATTATTCTGGAACTAATAGGAGCTTTTACTATTTTGTTTGCGGCCTTATTCTCGTTACTGAATCAAAATGTGTCTCCTGGTCTTAGCGGACTGACTATAAGCTATGCGTTAGGAGTAATTTTTTTGCATTTCTTGAATTCAATATTAATAGTGAAAAGCCTAATTATGATGTGCAGCACCATTGGTTTGTCTAATTAGTTTAACTTTTTTAGTTTGTTTATTTCATTTGCCTTTGTGTAGTGCGGTCAATCTTGCACTCGTTCATAAGATTAGCTGATGAATCCGAGTTGTTTTTGTGGTGTTACCACAACACAAATTAGGGTAAAAATAATCAAAAATTTGGGGAAGAGGGGTTAATAATTGTTTTCCAAACAAAGGGAGGGGCAAGAAATTTCAAAGCTGAGTGGTGAAGTGTTGACCCCATCCTTCCTCCCTTTCTTCATTTATGTTTTGTTGTATATTTTAAAAAAAGTATTTTTTGAAACGAAAATAAGTTTAATTAAATAATTTTATTATTTTTTTAGATCACCGCTTTTCTCAACATGACTGTACAGATGGCAGCGGAAGTTGAAACAAATATTGTTGCGGTTGAGCGAATTAAAGAGTACTCTGATAAGCCCAGCGAAGTATGTAAAAAGGATTTATTTGCCAGATTGTAATATTAAAGGTTAACAGGATCTCTGAATTTTTAAACAATCATGTCTGTTAAGTCTCAATTTAAAAATATAATAAAAACATTTTAAAAATGCTTAAAAATAGTGTTCTTGTCATATTTTCTGATTGTTTTTACTTTTTATATAAAAGGAAAACATTGAATTTTGGATTGGAATTTTTCTTTTTATTGCATTTTATTTCAAATCATTTATTTAGGGTAACTGACTTAGTTTCGGCCACCTTTTTTATTTTTTTATATAAGTTTTTTCTGGTTTTTCCAATCGACCCAAAATTTGATCTAAAAATCAAACGATAGCTATTTTCCAGTGCTAAATTTTAAAATTTCTGCTACACTTAAAGATCAGTGAAGGTTTAAAGTTTTTTTTATAGTGGCCGAAATTAAGGCGCGAGCCATTAACTTCCTTCGGCCACCTAGAAAAAACTTGGCTATAACTATTGCCAAAACGAACAATGAAAATTTTTAAAGGTTGCAAATTTAGCCTTAGAGGTATTGTTCTTGTTACATACAATTTAATTTTTCCCGTTTGCAAACTTTAATAGTTATTAGCAAGGCTTTAAATAATTATATCCAAATCTTAAAAAAAAACAAGTTTTAAAAACCTGTATTTTTGTTAAATTTTTTTGGCTTAAAACACGTCAAAAAAAGTCAAACGAGCAAAAAAAATTCTTTATAAATACGGTAGTACGATGATATTTAAAAAGACTAAAAAACGGCAGGTTCTTTCACGTAAATTTTAAGGTGGCCAAAATTAACGGAATCTTAAAATGCGCAGTTAGTTAAACGTGTTGCAAAGTGATTTTGAAGAAAATATCAAAACATGAAAATTAACATCTTTGAGCCTTAAATAGAAGATATTTTAAGGTTATATTGTACTTCGTTCTAAATTTGATGCAGTTTAAACACAAAACAAAAATTATGAAAATCACAAAAATTCACTTTTTGTATGAAAATGTTGATAATGCCGAATAACAAAAAAAAAACTTTTGCAAAAACACTTTATTCAACATTAATCCAGTTACTTTGTGTGCTAGTTCTTGTGTGTTTTAAAAATAAGCCAATTTTTTAACACCCTAAATTGGTGGCCGAAATCAAGGCCTGGCCGCAATTAAGTCAGATACCCTAACCTCAAAATTTTAAATGGCCTAATATGATAAAAGTCGAGTTTTTTAGAAGTTATTTTGAGTAAACCCTCGATCCTTCCCTTGTCTCCACCTATGGTTCTTGGATTCTAAAAAAAATTTGGTTAGCCTCCTTTCTAAAAGCGTTTCTAAAAAAAAAAGTTCTAAAAAAAGTTCCTCTAAAAAAAGTTCCTCCTTTCTAAAAAAAGTTCAAGCAGATAAAGCAATTTTTAACTTGCAAGTTTCTCTGTGTAACACTATTAAAAATCACACTTTATAAACAATCACAACTCTATGTTTAAATGACGTCATTTAACCATTTTTTAAAGGCGAAAAAACGTTATTATAAAGTTTTAGAAAGCTATAGTTTTATTGGATTACCACGACTACCCTTCTTAAAATTTTAGGGATTTTAAAGAAACTAAAAAATATGAAATTTTTGCAATACTTTGGACGCTCTTTACGCCTTTTCCTCTCAAAAAATGGTTGACGCTGCCTACCTATAGCTACTATGCAACATTTATTGGCCATTTTTAAACGATTTTAGAAAATGTATTTCCAAAATCATTATTGATTGCAAAAGTGAGTAATGACTTTAGGCAGATTGGGAAAGTGAAAAGGAGCATAAGCCACCAGCTGATTGGCCTTCCGAAGGGGTCCTGGAGGTTTCTGACTATTCCACCCGATACAGAGAGAACCTAGATTTAGTACTCAATCACATCTCCTATTCTGTGGACAAAGGACAAAAAATTGGGATCGTCGGTCGAACTGGGGCCGGTTTGTGTTTTAGAAAATATTATAATAATTGTTTATAATTGCAATGATTCCAAGCTATCCGCTGCCGCTTGCAGCTTCAAAAACACACAATTAAATAAAAAATTATCATGATAACGTTGAGCTAAATTTTAGGGCTTTCCTTAGGTGTTGCTTAAGTAAGGTAAAGTGCACTCTGTTCATGGTTTAGGTTGTTTATGAATTTTTTTGTGGATACATTTTGAATTTTACGATGTTTTCTTGAAGATTGTCATTTCGCATTGTATGTCGCATATACTTGACTCTCTCGTCTCCTGACTTTCGGCCATCCCGAAACAGTAAAAAAGGAGAGGGGCGAGGCGGTAGACGCGCACAATTTTTAACATGATTATTATGATCCAAATGGCGAATAGAATTATAATTTCAAAAAAATAAAAAGTATTTAAAATAACAAAAATTTCGTTGAATTTTATTTAAAATAACTAAGGTCCCAATACCCTAATGATGTGCATTATCAAAATACGCTACCAGGCTGAAATATTTTTTTATCAAAATACGCTACCAGGCTGAAATATTTTTGTTTTTGAAGCTAAAAAATTGCGGATTCTCTTAAATTGGTTTTAAGCAAAAAAAATTAATTTATCGCTTTGCTCATTTTTTAGCGCGGGGATTGTTGCGTAAGTTCACAAAATGTTTAATATCATTAACATTATTTTTATTTAGGTAAAACATCCATGACTCTGGCTTTATTTCGTCTTATCGAAGCAGCAGAAGGAAAAATTACAATAGACAATATTGATATTTCGAAGATAGGCCTTCACGATTTGCGATCTAAACTGACAGCTATACCGCAAGTAAATAAAATTTTCTATAAATAATTATATTATGACGTTAAATATTATTTTGATAAGTCATTTTTATGTTTTTAACTTTTTATTTCGTAAACCATTTGACCTCAAAATTTAAAATTGGAGGTAGTTAGATAAATCATTTTAAAGATATTTTTTTCGTTTTAAAGTTGGGGGGAGGAAAGGGTTAACCTTTTCTTCTCCCATTTCTGAATGGAAAAGATTTAACCCATTCATTGGCATAATGGTTCAGGGGTTTAGCCTCCTTAAATTCTAGGAAGGGGGATTTAACTCAGAAATGGGGGAAGGGAAGAAAAGGTTAACCCCCAATTCGGAATAACTAAAGAAAAAAATGTCTTCAAAATGACTTCTGTTTTAAAACTTAATTTTTGAGGTGAAAATAAGTGTTTTAAGCAATAAAAACTCAAAATACAATAAAATGATAGATTTTTGATCTAAAATTAGCGTTTTACTTTTTTCCTTTAAAATCCAAAAACGATATGGCTACTCCAGAAAAAAGACGATACCGGTAGTGAGCAAATCGCGTTCCTCAGATTTTAACCCCTCCATTTCGAGGTTTAACCCCCTTCCCTTCAAAGCAACTTGCTTATGTACGGTTAAACGCCTCTTCCTGAATTCGGGGCGGGCGCGGGGGTTACGATTAACCCCCCTCCCCAAATTTCCCAAATCATTGCTTCGGTAATTGTATGCTAGGTTTTCGAAAAGATTACTTGATTATAGGACCCCATTTTATTTTCCGGAACTCTAAGAATGAATTTGGATCCTTTTGAGACACATAGCGATGAAGAACTTTGGATTGCCCTGGAACATTCTTCGCTTAAAACCTACGTAATGGGACTACAAGATAAATTGGAACATACAGTAACAGAAGGTGGAGAAAACTTAAGGTAATGGTATTAAATTTCTTAGCTTCTTGTTTTTTTTTCAATTCAAAAAATTCTTAAAAAAATACTGCTACAAATCGGAATTCATTTTAAAATGCGACAGGTCAGGTATCCAACGCAAAATATTCTTAAACCGTCATAGCTTTAATACTTAATTTTTTTATAAAATAATGCTTATTTTATTAAATTAAATGTGTTGTTCAGGTATAAAAAATGTAAAAAAAAACAAATTTGTGTTAAAAATTTACGTTTTTCGAAGAAAGTTAAGATAAAAATTGTACTTAAAAATTTTGCCGAGGGGATAGGGAGGGGGTAAGCTTGAAAATTTGAGAGGGGGTAAGGGTGAAAAACTCGGATATTTAGGGGAAGGGGGTGCCCTAGATTTTTATCTAGATGGATATCGAGGCTATCCTACCCTACCCCCTCCCTTTCTGATGTATAAGGTTAGTGTAGGTTTGTTTAGATCGGTAGATTGATTGATTTCTGGTTTTTTTAGCGCAGGGCAGCGGCAGTTGGTGTGTTTGGCGCGGGCACTACTGCGGAAGACAAGGATCCTAATCCTGGATGAGGCCACGGCAGCCATCGACCTGGAGACAGATTCTCTCATCCAGCAGACCATACGACGGGAATTCGTCCACTGCACCCTCCTCACCATCGCCCATCGACTCAGCACAATCATGGACAGCAACAGGTAAGACAACCTCTGGCGATACCGTAGGTTGGGACGAAATGTTGAAAGGATAAAATTTCGCTGCAATTTTAATCCTGATGATTTTTGCCGAACATATAACATCAAAAAGTCTCTGGCAGAAAAGAGACGAATATGTATCTTTTTCACCGTTTTATCATTAAAAATTACGATCTAATAAAAACATTCTCAAGAATTGTTTTAATTTCACGCAATAATATTAAAACAAACAAATATAATCATTTTAAAAACTAAAAAATATGAAAACCTTGCCTTTTGATTAATGTAACATTAAAAATGACTAACAAATAGCGCTGTAGCTGTATAGTGTAGTTCACATCGATTTTTATTCCTATAAAATCTTCTGTGAGAAGTGACGTTTCAGTAATAAACCACCTAGACCTAAATACAAATCGGTTTATATGGGTGTTTGTACTGTAGTAATGGGGCCTTATTGTCGGCGAATGGAGTGGAATGGCGTATAAAAAGCGCTTGCTAAGAAAATTACAATAACAAAGTATAAATTTGGTTTTAGTTATTGTCGTGGGCAAGGGGGATTAAGGCCCTTACCGGGTCGCCATTGCGGCCTAGCCCGCAACCGGAGATCAAAGCTTGTTTTTTTCAAATTTTTTTAAACCAAAAATGACATAATCCAGACTATGATCAAAATAAATTTAATTTAACACATTAAAGTTTAGCCAAAATCAACAGATACGCCCTCCCATGCTAAGGTGAATTCTTATTAAGCGCAGACTTACGGAACTGCTGTGAGATTGCTAGGGTCTTCCCCCCAAAGTTCTTAACATTTAAAAACAACGCAATTAACTTTTTGGTAATAAAAAAATGCTAATTTTTTTAAACTTTATGTCAGAATCAAAAAATTCAAGTTTAATATGTTGTTAAGTTTTGTCTATTTTTAAGGGTAATCGTGCTAGATAAAGGAAAAATTGTTGAAATGGATTCTCCAACTGAACTGCTAAAAAATAAATCCTCCATGTTTTACAAAATGGCCAAAGATGCCGGCCTTGTCAGCGAAAACTAAAAGAGCTGATTTGAATAATGAAAAAGTCTGTATTTTTGTTTAAACCCATTATAACGTGACGTGAATTAGGTTAGATTATGATGTTTTGTAACCTTATAATATAATAATTTAATTATTGTGATTCAATAATCAATAGTTACAACAACTTTTGCAATACCCACCGTTTTTAAGTGTAATTAGTTGCGGTAACTTAAAATGCTTTTTAATTTCCGCGTTTTTAATTCAGTTATTGTTATTAATATATTTTTAAGTTTAACATGTTAGCATTAGTAAAACTTCAAAAGCTATGTTAACTTGGAGTTAATCTGACCTATGGAGTGTACAAGTTTTTAATAACTTAAAATGCTTTTGGTCAAAAGATTTTTTTCTCATCAGAAGCCGCACTCATAAATCGCGATGATCTTCAGATTAGGCGGAAAATAGTAATTGTGTGACCGTTTTTTGGTTGCTTGAACCCTGTAAGCTCCGCCTTCGAGCGTTTTTTTATGTTTGTTGGTCGAACTTTTTATGTAGATAATAACCAGTTAAAAATACTTTGTTTTAATCTGAAAATTACCCTGTTTTATGTATGCAGCTGCAGCTTACCAGAGGAAACGTTTTTAAACTTCCGATTAAAACCAGTATAGTAGTTGATTACAGAAAGTTGGATTTTCTAAATCAGGCCTTTTCTAATTGGAAAAAATTAGACTCTTCCTAAATTTTTGCAGTATATTAGACCTGTGCACTGCCCCCCGGATTTTATTTGGGAGGGGTAATTCCAAAACAGTGGGGAAAACTTTTTTGAAATGGGCGGAGGGTGGGCAAGCAGGGGAGAAAGAAAAAAAAAAGAAAAAAGAAGGGAAAAGGGAAAAATGGGACAACAAAAGCGAAAATAAGGTAAAAATAAGTCTAAAATGGCTTAAAATGCATTAAAATAGGCTAAAAACTGCAAAAAAAATCGCCATGATGGCGTCATTATAGGTAAAAAATGGCGTCATAATTTTAGGGTACTTTTTCATTTTATGGCGGGGGGGGGGTGCAAATCCTCCAATAAAGCGGGAGCATTTCCAGATCGTGCACAGCTCTAAGTATATTATTATAAAATGAAGACATTTAAACAATTGATCGTGAGTAAAAAAAGTTTCTCTTCTCATTTTCATTGTTATTTAAAAAAATTTGTTTTATGTTTAATTAAAAAACTTAAAAATTATACACCTAGTTTATTTTAATCTTTTTTTTAGCGTTTTAGGTGTTGAATTTTTTTTTTTATTTAAAGGTTCTTGTTAAGACGTTTGTGTCGTTTTTTGTCTTTCTCGGTGTTTGTATTTTTATCTGTTGCTTATTTTGTAATGCTTTAAATGTTGTGATCATTTAAAAAATAATATGACATTAATTACTGCATAAAGCTTGTGCTTAGCAAAAATGGGCTTTAGGGAGTCGATACCCACCTCCTCCCTCTTTTGAGTCGGCAACAAGGGGTGCAGGGGGGGGGTTGGGTGGCACCCCCCCCTTTTGGGTGGCGGAGGTAAAAATTGGGCAAAGAGAACAATTTAAAAAATTTCCTCGCGCTTCTCCGCTCAGCGCTCACATTATATACCTTTTTACAACATTTAATGATGTTTTTATTGAATTTCAAAGACAATTTTAGAAAATTTCTATCCATTATTATCCTTAACAAATTTAATTTAAAAACAAAAAAAAAACACAAAAAAATACCCTTATTCTTTTTTAAAATTCTCACCCCCTCACCCCCTTAAAATTTTACCCTCAACTTCCCTTGGAAGTGTAAAAATTTGGGGGTACAGATAAATAGACCATTTTTTTAATTTTTTTTCTGCTCAACGCTGTTTTTGTATAAAGTATTAAAATTGAAAAACGAAAGCACGCGATTGTTGAGTTTTCTAGTAATCTTTTTGTATTTTTTGCGGTTCGTTTCATTTTGCATTAAATGTTCGACCGAGATATATTTTTTTGAAGTTTGTCTGGGGCTTTGCTCAATGTAAACCTTGTTTTTACAAATATTTTAGAAAATAAAAGCAAAAAAATTTTTATAGGTACCGAGTTGTAACGTATTAAAATGTTTTTTTGGTTTATTGGACTTCATTTTATCAAAACAAATATGAAAAAAGTTTGTGGTATTCATTGAATAAACTCGAAAATTTTTATGAATCATATTTCATAACGTTTAAAATCTGGACACATTTGAAGAGCCCTTTCAGAAATTTCCTTTAGGGTTGGAGTTGGACTCCCCGAAATCCCACCCACGGCTGATGTTTGACACTTGGCTTTTAAAGGAGATGTATATCAAAAATTAGGGTGCCGGAGGCGGCAAAAATATTAAATAATATTAAAGGAAATTTCCCTAACAAAATTTCTAAAATTTACAAAAAATAAATATATGCAAAAATTTTGCAAAACCAGGTGAAATTGTAGTATATTTTTATGTATTTAAGTGGGTGCTAGACAAAGGAAATAATAAAGCAGGAAGAAGGGGGGGGGGGGTCACATCGCCTGAGCCTGTACGCTTCTGAATGTGGGTTTGGCACACAAATTTTGTACATTACATGGTTTGAAAAGTGATGCAGAAAGAAACGCGTTTATGCATAATAATTATGTGTTTTGTCTTGGTTTTTGATTAATATAATAATATTATTTGGCTGTAGTTTCAAATTTTATTTTTCTATGAAGTAAGTTCCGGATCAAGATCTAGATGTGTAAATGTTTTTTAATGCTTTGTTTTTGCACATTTTTTCTATTAACGAACTTATATTAATTGTTACTTATACACCCTTTCATTTCGTTGAAATTGTGAAGAGTTTGTATTTTTTAATGCAAAATATCGCTTTATTCTTGCGTAATAAAAGGTGGATCTGTGCATGCATTACATAATTTTGTAATCATAATAAGTTAATGTATTCTAGATGTTATTTAGTTGTTGTTTTTATATTTTGTGAGAAATACCTGGTGTGTGTTGTCTGCCTTCTGCGCTTGTGCATGTGGACCAAAAGAAGAAGCATTATTGTAAAGATTGTTTTTATAGTTAGGCTAGGTGTGTGTCATAAGTTCAATTAAAATTGCATCGGTCAGATTTGGCTGTTTAAGTTTATTAACGCCTGATTATTTTCGCTTTTACTTTGAATATCGTTTTGTAACCAATACACACCATATTTTTATCAGCGTTACCCCTCGTACCACGGTGTTAATGTTGACAGAATTGTCAGGTGCTGACTGCTTATAGAGATATTGGCTGAATTGATATGTATTGTGTCCTTGTAATGTGAAGAGTGATCTTGTAATTCTTTAATTTTGTTTTTGCTATTCGTGGATTTGCCTTTTTGTTCTGTGTAATCTTTTAATCCGAGTAATTTTGTTTTCTGAAGCGGTTGGTTCTTTTCTGTGGGAAGGTGTGAGACTCTTAACCTTTCGTGTTATTTGTCCACCTCCACTGGTTTTTATGCTCAAAGCACAAGCGTTAATAACAAAAAGTGATTTTGTTTCCCTTTGGTTGTTTAATTCAAATGATAGCTTAATTGTTTCACACAAACAAAAAAGAGTTTAATAAAAACCTTAGATGAAATTCAATTCATTTTATTTTAAAAATAGTGGGTTAACAGCGTCCAATGTTCAAATTATTTGACAAAAAAAGGGAAGTCAATGGTATATAGGCACCTTGCACTGAAACGGAGTTTATAATGAAGTATGCAATATAATAAGGGAAAGTTAATTGTAGTCTTTTCTTTCGTGTATGGATTGATGTTTTTGCGCGCTTTCGTTCGCTTGATCTGCATCGAAAGATAGTAGAAATACGGAGGTAATTATATATCATATGGTGACGCTTATGTATATTGCATACTCATGTATAAACTGCGTTTGGGTTAACTCAAATGGTGTCCGGTTATAGACTAGATTTTAGCCGAACCATTTAAAAAAAACTTTAACTTTTGCGGTTTTTTGCATGGACTTATCTTAAATTTTTTAACAAAAAGTGATATAAGCGGAACTGAAACGCGCTTTCTGGATATAAAAAATTATCTCCCGTTAACAAAAATTCGTTTGCAAACAAACACACTAAAACACCTTTCTGCATTTTCGTTTTAAAATCTAAATAATAAAACCAGGGGTGGCATTCTGACGCAACACTTGCATTTACCCCGATAAACCCATTCCAATTAAAAAAAAAATAACAAGGACATCTTTATGCTGGACAACGCATTTTCACCAAAAGGGAGGACCCTTCTCCTCAACCACAAAACGGATTGGGCTAAATGAGGTATCATTGCAAAGCTTACAATTTGGAAAATGTCATAAATGTGTTAAAAATTTTTAAAAAATAACATGGCCATCTTTATATGAACATGGACAACATATTTTTAATAAGGATAGAAGAACCTTTCTCCCCAACCACAGAAAAAATTAGGATAAATGAAATATTATGGGAAACCTTATAGTTCAGGGAGCATCATAAGGTGGTTGAAATTAGTAAAAAATTAACACGGACATCTTTATGCTGGACAACATATTTTCACCCACAGAGGGAAAGACCCTTTTCCCCAACTAAAATTAGAGTGGGTAACTGAGGTATCACTGTAAAGCTTACAGTCACGCGAATGGCATAAAAGGGTTGAATTTAGAAAAAAAAATAGTGACAGAATATAAAAAATGCGGGAAAAATTATTTGTCAGCCGTATGGCTGACACGGGCTACTTGTTTACAAAAAATAGGCGGAGATTTGTAAAATGAAAATTTACAAACGTTTTTATGAAATAGGCCCCAGGTTAAAACCGGAGTAAATTTTTTCTATTGTTTTAAGTATTAAGAATTTATCCAACGCGAGAGGTGGGTAAATATTTTTCCTGTAGGATTAATTTAATAAAAAATAAAATACGCGCATTGATGGAAATTTTCATTTTGCGCAAGGTGGTTTTGCGGCGCGAAAAAAAAAATTTAAAAAAATCATTGCAATCATTTTTACTCCCATGTACGGCAGTTTTATTACTTTAAAATATATATTTTTTTAATTTTAATTGGAATGGGTTTATCGGGGTAAATGCAAGTGTTGCGTCAGAATGCCACCCCTGGTTTTATTATTTAGATTTTAAAACGAAAATGCAGAAAGGTGTTTTAGTGTGTTTGTTTGCAAACGAATTTTTGTTAACCGGAGATAATTTTTTATATCCAGAAAGCGCGTTTCAGTTCCGCTTATATCACTTTTTGTTAAAAAATTTAAGATAAGTCCATGCGAAAAACCGCAAAAGTTAAAGTTTTTTTTAAATGGTTCGGCTAAAATCTAGTCTATAACCGGACACCATTTGAGTTAAAATTTATATAAATTGTATTTATAGGCACCTTGCACTGAAACGCAGTTTATACATGAAGTATGCAATATACATAAGCGTCACCATAATGGATAATTACCGTATTTCCTACTTATCTTTCGGTGTATGCAGATCAAGCGAACGAAAGCGCGCGAAATAACGATCGATGATCTGCATACTACGAAAGATAAGTAGGAGTACGGTAATTATCTTTTATGGTGACGCTTATGTATATTGCATACTTCATGTATAAACTCCGTTTCAGTGCAAGGTGCCTATATCGACCATTGACTTCCCTTTTTTTGATATTCAAAGTTAGTATGCAATAATTTGGACATTGGACGCTGTTAACCCACTATTTTTAAAATAAAATGAATTGAATTTCATCTAAGGTTTTTATTACTCTTTTTTGTTTGTGTGAAACAATTAAGCTATCATTTGAATTAAACAACCAAAGGGAAACAAAATCACTTTTTGTTATTAACGCTTGTGCTTTGAGCATAAAAACCAGTGGAGGTGGACAAATAACACGAAAGGTTAAGAGTCTCACACCTTCCCATCCCACAGAAAAGAACCAACCGCTTCAGAAAACAAAATTACTCGGATTAAAACATTACACAGAACAAAAAGGCAAATCCACGAATAGCAAAAACAAAATTAAAGAATTACAAGATCACTCTTCACATTACAAGGACACAATACATATCAATTCAGCCAACACCTCTATAAGCAGTCAGCACCTAACAATTCTGTCAACATTAACACCGTGGTACGAGGGGTAACGCTGATAGAAATATGGTGTGTATTGGTTACAAAACGATATTCAAAGTAAAAGCGAAAATAATCAGGCGTTAATAAACTTAAACAGCCAAATCTGACCGATGCAATTTTAATTGAACTTATGACACACACCTAGCCTAACTATAAAAACAATCTTTACAATAATGCTTCTTCTTTTGGTCCACATGCACAAGCGCAGAAGGCAGACAACACACACCAGGTATTTCTCACAAAATATAAAAACAACAACTAAATAACATCTAGAATACATTAACTTATTATGATTACAAATTATGTAATGCATGCACAGATCCACCTTTTATTACGCAAGAATAAATCGATATTTTGCATTAAAAAATACAAACTCTTCACAATTTTAACGAAATGAAAGTGTGTATAAGTAACAATTAATATAAGTTCGTTAATAGAAAAAATGTGCAAAAACAAAGCATTAAAAAATATTTACACATATCTTTATTTATCTTGATCCGGAACTTACTTCATAGAAAAATAAAATTTGAAACTACAGCCAAATAATATATTATATTAATCAAAAACCAAGACAAAAACACATAATTATTATGCATAAACGCGTTTCTTTCTGCATCACTTTTCTAACCATGTAATGTACAAAATTTGTGTGCCAACCCCACATTCAGAAGCGTACAGGCTCAGGCGATGTGACCCCCCCTTCTCCTTGCTTTATTATTTCCTTTGTCTAGCACCCACTTAAATACATAAAAATATACTACAATTTCACCTGGTTTTGCAAAATTTTTGCATATATTTATTTTTTGTAAATTTTAGAAATTTTGTTAGGGAAATTTCCTTTAATATTATTTAATATTTTTGCCGCCTCCGGCACCCTAATTTTTGATATACATCTCCTTTAAAAGCCAAGTGTCAAACATCAGCCGTGGGTGGGATTTCGGGGAGTCCAACTCCAACCCTAAAGGAAATTTCTGAAAGGGCTCTTCAAATGTGTCCAGATTTTAAACGTTATGAAATATGATTCATAAAAATTTTCGAGTTTATTCAATGAATACCACAAACTTTTTTCATATTTGTTTTGATAAAATGAAGTCCAATAAATCAAAAAAACATTTTAATACGTTACAACTCGGTACCTATAAAAATTTTTTTGATTTTATTTTCTAAAATATTTGTAAAAACAAGGTTTACATTGAGCGAAGCCCCAGACAAACTTCAAAAAAATATATCTCGGTCGAACATTTAATGCAAAATGAAACGAACCGCAAAAAATACAAAAAAATTACTAGAAAACTCAACAATCGCGTGCTTTTGTTTTTTAATTTTAATACTTTATACAAAAACAGCGTTGAGCAGAAAAAAAATTAAAAAAATGGTCTATTTATCTGTACCCCCAAATTTTTACACTTGCCGACCAGGGGCGTAGCCAGGATTTCGGAAAGGGGGGGGTTGTACTCCATACAAATTTTTCAAAAGGGGGGGGTTGTAGGGGGTTGTACGCCAAATTTTCAAAATACCGTAAAAAAGACATTAAAAAAGGGTAAAAATTTTTGCGCTTCGCGCTAGGTGATTCTTTTTGTTGTTATTTGCATTGTTTTTTTAAGTTAAACTTGAAAAATTTCCGGTTTAAAAAGGTATAACATTAAAAATCGTGCGATAGCACGAAAAAATTTTCTAAAATTGTCTTTGAAATTCAATAAAAACATCACTTAAATGTTGTAAAAAGGTATATAAATGTCGAGCGCTGAGCGGAGCGAAGCGCGAGGAAATTTTTTAAAATTGTTCTCTTTGGACCCCCAAATTTTTACCTCCGCCAACCCAAAAGGGGGGGGTTGCCACCCCTACAACCCCCCCCCTGGCTACGCCCTTGTTGCCGACTCAAAAGAGGGAGGAGGTGGGTATCGACTCCCTAAAGCCCATTTTTGCTAAGCACAAGCTTTATGCAGTAATTAATGTCATATTATTTTTTAAATGATCACAACATTTAAAGCATTACAAAATAAGCAACAGATAAAAATACAAACACCGAGAAAGACAAAAAACGACACAAACGTCTTAACAAGAACCTTTAAATAAAAAAAAATTCAACACCTAAAACGCTAAAAAAAAAGATTAAAATAAACTAGGTGTATAATTTTTAAGTTTTTTAATTAAACATAAAACAAATTTTTTTTCAATAACAATGAAAATGAGAAGAGAAACTTTTTTTACTCACGATCAATTGTTTAAATGTCTTCATTTTATAATAATATACTTAGAGCTGTGCACGATCTGGAAATGCTCCCGCTTTATTGGAGGATTTGCACCCCCCCCCCGCCATAAAATGAAAAAGTACCCTAAAATTATGACGCCATTTTTTACCTATAATGACGCCATCATGGCGATTTTTTTGCAGTTTTTAGCCTATTGTAATGCATTTTAAGCCATTTTAGACTTATTTTTACCTTATTTTCGCTTTTGTTGTCCCATTTTTCCCTTTTCCCTTCTTTTTTCTCTTTTTTTTTCTTTCTCCCCTGCTTGCCCCCCTCCGCCCATTTCAAAAAAGTTTTCCCCACTGTTTTGGAATTGCCCCTCCCAAATAAAATCCGGGGGCAGTGCACAGGTCTAATATACTGCAAAAATTTAGGAAGAGTCTAATTTTTTCCAATTAGAAAAGGCCTGATTTAGAAAATCCAACTTTCTGTAATCAACTACTATACTGGTTTTAATCGGAAGTTTAAAAACGTTTCCTCTGGTAAGCTGCAGCTGCATACATAAAACAGGGTGATTTTCAGATTAAAACAAAGTATTTTTAACTGGTTATTATCTACATAAAAAGTTCAACCAACAAACATAAAAAAAACGCTCGAAGGCGGAGCTTACAGGGTTCAAGCAACCAAAAAACGGTCACACAATTACTATTTTCCGCCTAATCTGAAGATCATCGCGATTTATGAGTGCGGCTTCTGATGAGAAAAAAATCTTTTGACCAAAAGCATTTTAAGTTATTAAAAACTTGTACACTCCATAGGTCAGATTAACTCCAAGTTAACATAGCTTTTGAAGTTTTACTAATGCTAACACGTTAAACTTAAAAATATATTAATAACAATAACTGAATTAAAAACGCGGAAATTAAAAAGCATTTTAAGTTACCGCAACTAATTACACTTAAAAACGGTGGGTATTGCAAAAGTTGTTGTAACTATTGATTATTGAATCACAATAATTAAATTATTATATTATAAGGTTACAAAACATCATAATCTAACCTAATTCACGTCACGTTATAATGGGTTTAAACAAAAATACAGACTTTTTCATTATTCAAATCAGCTCTTTTAGTTTTCGCTGACAAGGCCGGCATCTTTAGCCATTTTGTAAAACATGGAGGATTTATTTTTTAGCAGTTCAGTTGGAGAATCCATTTCAACAATTTTTCCTTTATCTAGCACGATTACCCTTAAAAATAGACAAAACTTAACAACATATTAAACTTGAATTTTTTGATTCTGACATAAAGTTTAAAAAAATTAGCATTTTTTTATTACCAAAAAGTTAATTGCGTTGTTTTTTAATGTTAAGAACTTTGGGGGAAGACCCTAGTAATCTCACACCAGTTCCGTACGTCTGCGCTTAATAGGAATTCACCTTAGCATGGGAGGGCGTATCTGTTGATTTTGGCTAAACTTTAATGTGTTAAATTAAATTTATTTTGATCATAGTCTGGATTATGTCATTTTTGGTTTAAAAAAATTTGAAAAAAAACAAGCTTCGATCTCCGGTTGCGGGCTAGGCCGCAATGGCGACCCGGTAAGGGCCTAAATCCCCTAGCAGGCGAGAAAGAAAAAAAGAGGAAAAAAAATAAGGCAAAAAAGAAGGGAAAAGGGAAGAAAAGGACAAAAAAAGCGAAAACAAGGTAAAAATAGGTCTAAAATGGCTTAAAATACATTAAAATAGGCTAGAAACTGCAAAAAATTAAATGATGGTGTCATCATAGGTCAAAAATGGCATCATAATTTTAGGGTACTTTGTCATTTTTTGGCGGGGGGCTATAAAACGGGAGGCAAATCCTCCAATAAAGCGGGGGGGCATTTCCAGACCGTGCACAGGTCTGCGCGCGCGCACACACACACACACACACACACACACACACACACACACACACACACACACACACACACACACACCTCAGACATGCGCGCACACAGACAGACAGGCACGCACACACACAAACAAACAAACACACACACACACACACACACACACACACACACACACACACACACACACACACACACACACACAACAAAGATATAAAGACAAAAACAATGAAATCACTTTAAAAACAAGAAATTCGAACACCTTCCGTTTTTATTATTATAATTTCAAAAATAACAACCAAATTTTATCATTCTTATATGCTTTAAAAAAATTTCAAGACTATGCAAGTCATATTTGATTGTGCATTTGTGCTTTAATAACTTAAGTTTTTTATAAAGAACTGTGAAGGGTCAAGTAAAAAATGGTAAATTTGAAGTGAGCGCTGAAAGTAAAATTATTAGTTTTAAAATAACAAAAGACCAAAACGGATAATTTTTGTAAAAAAATTAATTTTTTTTGTTTATGTTTATTAAATAGAAAATCAAAAAAACATGTATTAAACCGAGGTCGAACTTATGAAATTCGCGCAAACTGAAATCATAGTAACCCTCACAACAGCCGCTGCTGACCAATCATTTCCGCCACTTCGTTTTTTTAGAAAAAAACTCAAAAACGCAATATCTCAACAAATACTGGTGCAGTATTTGTTAGGATATTTCGTTTCCCCTATAAAAAACATCGATTTTTTTTTTGCTAAAAACACGAAGTGTAGGAAAAAATGGTGGGCAAACTTAATTTCGATTTTGGCAGTACAATTAACACCCAAAAACTATCGTGCGGGATAAAAAGAGTGCACTCTGTATCATTTTCTCTGTTTTCTCTTAAAAAATAAAATGATCTAATAAAGCATTCTCAAAAAAAAATTTAAACAGATAATTCCTTATAAAGTTATTTTTACCATTATAACTTTAAAAATAGCTAACAAATTTTATCATTCTTATATGCTTTAAAAGGAAAACTTTAAGGCTATTTAAAACATATTTGATTGTGTTTGAATTCAAATTATAACTTGAGTTTTTGATAAAAAAAATTGTGAAGTGTCAAGTAAAAAATTGTAAATTAAAGTGAGTGCTAAAGTAAAATTATTAATTTTGAAATAAAAAAAGACCACAATAGACATTTTTTCTAAAAAAATCAATGGTTTTTATGTTTACTTGATGACAAGTCCAATAATTGTATAAACCATGGCTCAAACTCAATAAAATACACACAAACTCAACTTACTAGTAACCGGACCAAGCGCGCTATTTCCTCAAATGCGCTAAAACTTGCTTATATTATAAAGCCGTAAAGTTTGCCTGACAAATTAAACCGTCGCTTCGTTTTTTGCAAAAAAATCGAGGGTTTTTTGTACGGGAAATGTAATATCTCGCAAATACTACACCAATCCTAACAATTAAGGTCGTAAATTAAAGTAGAAAGTAACCGCTTTCTTTAAGTGTGTGTTTTGTAACTTAAAATTTTTATACCCGTTGAGCAATCTTTCAAGTACAGAATTATTAAAAAAACATCTATTTTTGGGAAATCATATCTGCTGAACCACTGGAAATAATTTAATACAAAAATTTGTGTAGGCTATTCGGGGCAGGGATAAGGTTTTCACCAAAAATCATCAAAATCAAGGACAAAAAGTTTGACTCTGCAATACATATACCATACCTTTAAGTAAAACTTTGAAAATGATGTCCTACTTAAAAAGGCTAAAATGTCGTACCGCTGAAATAGCTAATGCTTTCATTTGCTAATTCTAACTATTCAAATCTATGGCACAACTGCTTAATAAACCTTAAATTGTAAAAACCAGTCTTTCCATTCATTGATTCTCAGTCTTTCCATTCATTGATTCTATTAAGAAACACAAGACAATATCCCACTACATGTATACACTAAATTTTGACCAAAATTTTGCTAGAAAAATCGCACTTTTAAACTTTTATGCGACTTTTCTTGCAAAAATCTTTAAAAAAAGCAATTTTTAACTTAGTGTTAGTTTTTTTGCAAAAAATTGCCACTTTCTTTGCAGTCAATGTTGCTTTTTTTCTCACTGCGATTATTTTTGCCCAACAAAAAAACACTTTGTGCATGCACGAGCTTTAGCAAAATTTTGTTAATAAATTTAGTGTACAGTCATACATTCTTTGGTGTTATATATTCTTGTTTGTATTAGTAAAGGTATTCGATTAAAATAATAATTTTCTAAAAGTGTAACTTCAAAAAGACTACAGGTCATAAATAACACTCTAAAAAGTTTACTTTAAAAATACTGCAAATTATGAGAAATGTAAATCTGAATTCATCAAAAAACCGTGTATTTGAAATGTTAGACCCAAAAGAAAACTGTTTATCTAAATGTTTACACTTAAATTAGACGTAATAAAAACTTGAATGTTTTGTGGAATGATACCCACAAAGCAATATTGACATTTAAATTCATTTAAATTCTGAAAAAATCTTAGGTTTAAAATGTTACTCCTAAGCAAACATTGTGACTTTATTATATATAATATTTTAGGCGATATGGAAAGAGCAAAAGCCGAAATAATTCACTGTTTTTGGAGTCAGTTGAAAGCTCTCAGCCAAAAGTTTCAAAATCGCCGAAAAAAGTTCAGAAACGGAAATCTAATTGGTATGAAAAAAGCATTTTGAAAAAAATGTGCACTCAAAGCCATATTCAAAATGAAGACACGCCACAACCATTGAATTCAGGAGATTATGATAACAACAACGTCATGTCACCTAATCTGAACGAACAAGAAACAACGTCAAGTGTATTTTCAGAGTCATCAGACATTTCTCTGCCAACATTACCATACACATTCCAAAACCAATGCAGCCAACCTACATCTAATGATTTTCAAGAAAATAATTCAAGTAAAACTGCTGACGTTGATCTTAAGGACGAACTGAATTTGTGGGCTTTATCTGTAGCTGCCAAATTGAGAGAGTTTGAAAAAAACAAACAAGCCTTGGTGAAATTAAAATTTCAGCAAGTCCTGCTGGAAATGGAATATCCAAATATGCTTGCGCAACCGCTAAAACAACATGTCATGCCACAAGTTTATTCCAATCAACACCAGTCAATTGTTGAAGCACAACATGACGACAGATATATTGGTTCCAATTACCAGTCAGTTAAACTTGAACAATAAATATAAAAACTTATTGTGGACATAACACGGTCTATATTTTAGATAATATAAACGGGTGTTGTTGTTGTGTTTAAAGAAAAAAAATTGATTTGCTGTAAAGTGTTTGAATTTTAGGCAAACATTTATAAACAAATATTAAAAAATCATTGGTTGACATTTAAAATTTCAACATTTTTTTATCCAGCTACGTTTAAATGCAGCGGACCAGTGTGTAATAAAAAAAATTAATATTTTGTCTTTTTTATTTTTATTTTTCATAATTTACTGGTGTGGCTTGTTTTGTCTGGTTAGCAATAATTTTCTAAAACAAAATCATCTAAAAATCGATAACAATTTGCAACTAAAAGTTTGTTTATGAAAACAAATTAAAATAACAATTGCTTTAAAACAAATACATGTGTCTCGTTGTGACAGGATCAAATTGTAAAAACGAAAAATGAGAATGGACTACACATCTAATTTGACAAAATCAAAGTCATTATACAAATATGCCACAAAACATGACGTATTTTAGATTTGGGAATGGTGCGTTGGAATGGAAATTTTTTATCACATTTGAGCTTTACATTCATTATATTTTATGTCATAAACCCATTTTATCATTTTATAATATTTCAAATTTATGCTTTTAACAAAGCGAAATTTGTTTGTAATAAAACAAAACCCAGTTACGGTATTCATTCATTTTTTATAAAATAAGCCAATTATTTTTTTTCATTCAGGAACCACAATAAATCTGCTAAATTTTAAAGCAAAAACTCTTTTAATGCGTCCAATTCATAATGTTTAAAATATTGTTTATCATGGAATTTACTTAAAAATTCATACCAAGTTTTAATATTTGTGTTTTTATTTGTTTGATGAAAGATGTTATAAAATTGTAAAAATAACTCTAGTAAAACTTTTAATACAGTTTCTAAGCACTCAGGACAAATTTACACTGCAAATACTTGAATATTAGTTAAAATTGTAAAAAAATATGTTAATTAAGAATTTTATTAATGGCTGATACAATCTAAAAAATTAAGAACAAAATTTTATTTTGTATACGCCAAATAAAGCGCGCTATTTATTTTTTGAATAAGCTTTGTTGCAAATTTGCCAAAAAATTTGAAATTTATTAGGCCAGTTTTTTATTAATACGTTTTTAATTAATTTTCTATGAATGCAACTATATAGTCTCTTTAAAAATGATTGAGACTAACTACGATAGGTGAATTCTAACACGCTATATCTCGATATCGACAAAACAGATTTGTGGGATTCTTATAGCAGTGTGTAGTTTAGATATTTTTTCTATTCGGAAATAAAAAAAAGACTACTAAGGCTGAGATTAGTAAAAAATTTCAGGTCTTAAAAGCAAATGTTTTTTGAATTGAATTGAAAATATTTTACTTCTGTCAAAAAAAAAGAACAAATAAAAATGTTAAAATAATCAAATCAAACACATAAGACATACATGACAGAAATACGGCAGGTAAAGGTAATACTGTACTCTTACATACTGCCCTAACAAAACGAAAATACAAATTACAATCATATTTGTTTAAAAATATAGTAAAACAGTCATTTAAAACGAACTAAAATAAGTTTAAAGAAACAAAAAGGCTGTATAAATTTTATAATAAACCCTTTAGCTGTGTGGTTTGACTCTATTATCTTGAGGAAAAAAACAAAATTACAAAAAGTACTAAAGATACATAAGTATTTTAATTTATTATGATCTGTAGAATGTTTAAAAAAACAAAAAATGACGCAATTAAAATTTGTAAATTACACGAATTTTGTTAATTATTTAAACTTTTAAATCAAACAAAACGGTTAATACACAATGCAGTGATTTTTAAGATCTAATGTATTTAAATGTTTTTTAAACGTAGGGTATGAATTTGAAAACACGACATGATTTGGTAATCCTTTCCAAATGTTTATTACTCTTTCAGAAAAAACATATTTACGACAATCTGATTTTGGAATTTCTTTTCTTTTTAAAGTTAAAATATTTTGTCTACGAAACATATAACTATAATTTTCAAAGTAGAAAAATCTTCAGTCATTAAATCAACTAAGCCATATAGAATTTTATAAACTAGATAAAGATCCAATTTAATTCTTCGTAATTCAAGTGAATCTAGATGTAAAAATGATAAGCGACTACAGTAACTATCAAAGGGAATATTGTATTTGAAGCATATCATGCGTGAGAAAAATTTTTAAACTTTCTCTATAATTTTGATATCTTTTATAAAGTAAGAATTCCAAACTGGTGAAGTTGACTCCAAAATCGGACGAACGTAATGCAGTGTACGCTCGTAAAAGCAAGAAAAAATTGGTAAATTTAAAACATTTTAATATAAAACTCGCACATGAATATGCTTTTGAGAACAATGCACAGAAAATTTTAAAGAAGACAAAAAATTTATTCCTAAGTCACGAATTTTATTAACTTTTTTGATAGCTATATCTGAGAGAAAATAGCTGTGTTGTTTTATAGATTCTCTTCCAATACTTAAGACATTGCATTTTTCGAAGGAGATGATTAACTGCCAATCAGAAGCCCATTTTGAGAATTTTTGAAGTGTCATAAAAAATCGATATTGTTGTCATCTTTTTGCACATGATAGATTTTACTCTCATCCGCGAAAAGTTTTATTCCGCAAGAACCCTTAACACAGTTTACCATGTCATTTATATATATTAAAAAAAGCGTGGGATCCAACACAAATCTCTCTCCAAATCAAATCTAACACTCCAGAAATTACTGGCACAGGATCTGACAATTACCTTCAATTTCAACAATCTGTGTATTGTGTTTTTTTCCTGAAACTTGTTGGCAGGTCCCATTTTTACTGTAGACGCTTGATGCTCATTAACTGTTGGCCAAACTTACAAAAAAATACACCGATTTTCTGCCATTTTTTAGACTTTTTTGAATACCAAAAAATTTTTAGGGTTACACTGTGGGGGCGGGGAGGGGCTTAAAAAAGTACATCTTGGTTTTATAAAAATTTTTCTCGACTTGACTAAAAATAAAAACTTTAATTACACACGACCTTTTTTGTTTAAAGACACCTTCGGGCTCTGTGTTCCTTTCCCTTTATTGAAACTCAATTCAATATCCAGTATGTTGTTCACTGAACGAAATTTTTGATGTATTTTAATTGTATTTTTTCTTTTTTTTGTATAATTCGACTTGTGTTTATACATGTACTTAAATGTTTCAATAAAGTTTTTTCATTCATTTTCATTCATTCATCTTAGTTAAACCGCTCATTTTTTATTTAACATGTATGTATATCCGGCATCCAGCACGGTAATTATTAAAAAAAACCGCACATCACTGTATAATTACAGTAAAATATCTTGGTGGATGCCGGTTATTCTTACAAAATCAGCGGTTTAACTACGACGCGTCAATATCATTTATGTGAAAAAAATCTACTAAAAAATTTACAAAAAACTTTCAAAAACCGCGTATGGTAAATTTCGTTACGCTCTATTCCCTCTTGGTGACAGCAGCGAATTTTTAAATTAAAAACTTCTCTTAAAAAAGGGCCTTAAACATTGATTTTTTCATTAAATTTCCAGATTTTTTTGTTGAAAAAATATTTTATAGGCTCAATTATTACTACAAAAACACCAAGAATCGCAGCGACGAAATACCTTTTTCAACTTTTTTCTTACTTTGTAATATATTTTCCTGTTTGTTACCACAAAAATATGTTTATATATTAAAAAATTAACTGCTGTCATCAAGAAGACTTTGAGTGCACATTTTAATTATGCCGTTTTTTGGAGCTCCAAAGCATCGAAACTTAAACGAGCGATTTAAAGTTCATTTACCTAGAAAAATGTTTTAAATTATATTGTTTGCATTTTCAAGACTATTTCAAAAATTTTTATAAAGAATTTACAAAAAATTGAAAATGAATTCAGAATACAAATTTGGATAGTGATTTCAGATGACATTTTGTTTGGTTCGACAAAATAAAAAACAAAGCATTTCATGGCGCAAAGTTGAGTTTTGACAATTAATTTTCTTTTAACTTTGTTTTAATTTTGAAACCTTGATTTTGATAAAATTATTCATGAAGATATGTATTACGGCTTTAGTAAAAAACCCCTGCGATTATTACTCCATTTTTCTAAGCGTTGAAAATGAAAAACTGATTGGCAAACGTTCCATAGTATTTGAAAAAAATACCGATTGTAGATTTCAATTGTTGATTTAATTTGATACTTCATGGCCCCCTTTTTTAATCCAACGAACAAAAGGTTTACTTTTACGAAAATGTTTTTTAAAACTTTTTGCACTAACTTTGCTTTTATGGCCCTCTTTTTTAATCCAACGAACAAAAGGTTTACTTTTACGAAAATGTTTTTTAAAACTTTTTTGCACTAACTTTGCTTTTACTTTCGGCAGGAACAAAGCAATAAATTAATGGAGATGATTAGTTCGTTCACAAAATATTTCATATTTGGCTATTTTATTTCGTACGATTACTACCCAGTAGAGCTTGGACGCACGATTACTTAATGGTGTATTATCTACACTATTGTTCAGCCCCATATATGATTTTTTTTATTTAGTATAGTAAAAAAAAGTAAGCTACAAATAATCCGAATACCTGGAAATCGCGCACCATGACAGCAATAATTTATTTCTCATTATTGTCACCTACATCAGGGATACTTTTATTTCGTCGTTATCATGATAGTATAAATGAAAATTGTCATAAAATGCTTGTTACTTTGACTGTTTTTATCTTTTAGGAAAAATATAAACGTAAATATCGTCGTTACTACGGCAAAATGGGTCACTGTTATTATGAAATACACATGACTGTGACTAATTCTGTAGTTAATAGACCTGTTTTAAATTTAAAATAAGTCACAGGCACAGGCATTTTATACCAACTGTGGCTTATTTTGCCGTAGTAACTACTATATATGAGTCAGAGGCTTGTTGATTTTATACTAATTGTGACTTTTTATTTCGTCGTAAGAACAATTCTTCCGCTCATCTTGGTAAAATGTGATTTAATATTAGCAGTTATACCGTTTTTCCGAAATATATGTGTTGCTTTGTTCCTAGTCAGAACTTTATTGTTAAAGAAATTGACCATTAAGCTTTTTTTTAAATTATAAAATTATATCGCTTTAAGATTTAAATCAGATTTAAGTTTAATACGTGTTTTAAAAAAGGTAAAAATAAGAAAATTATTATAAACTTATCGTAGTTAAACCGCTCACCTTTTTATTTAACATGTAAGTATAGGCATCTTGCACTGGAACTCGGTTTATACATGAAGTATGCAATGTTCATAAGCGTCATCATAATGGATAATTACCGTATCTCCTACTTATCTTTCGTAGTATGCAGATCAACCGATCGGAATTTCGCGCGCTTTCGAGGGTTGATCTGCATACTACGAAAGATAAGTAGGAGATACGGTAATTATCCATTATGGTGACTCCCTATGTTTATTGCATACTTCATGTATAAACCGAGTTCCAGTGCAAGGTGCCTATATCCGGTACTCAGCACGGTTTATTATTATAAAACCGCACATCACCATATAATTACAGTAAATATTGTGCGGGTTGCCGAATATACTTGCATGATAAGCAGTTTAACCACGACGCGTCTATACACCTTTTTAATTTTATTAAACATTTTTTTAATGCTGCTTGCACGGATCGTTTATACTGGCTTTGTAATATGAGTAGTGGTTATTTTTTACCAATAATTTTCGGAAAAATCTTGTTAATTTTTACTCATGGGCTCACAGTTGGCAACTAAAAATTGCTATCAAAAATGTAATGTTTTTTATCTGGGTTTTACCAAACTAAAACACGTTTATTACTGTATTTAAATTAAAATTGAAAACAAATATTTTATTTTAATGTAATCAAATTAAATATTTTCAAGTCACTGCGCTGTTATTTCTGCTAAGGCTAAAAATACAATTGCTATTGTTATTGCTAAATCTTGCTATTTTATTCAGAGCTTTCTGTACTAAAAATCCCAATATTCTTATCAAAGCTTACATAAGCTTTGTGCTCCCTTTACTTAAATTTAAAACTTATGTCTGAAATCGAAATTTTTTAAAAGATAAGAGATGTATAGAAAGACTTCAAGGATTTTTTGGCCGACGTTTATATTTACGTCGCAATTTTTTAATATAGTTTCTATAATAAAAGTTTAAAAATATTAGGACTTGATAGACTAAAAAAAGGCAGAACGCGCAACAATCTTTTCCTTTTGCTATAAACTAATTAAATTATTAGCAGATAATTTGTCACAAATCTATCAAAAGTTTGAAAACTCAATCAGTCGCTCTGAAACTAAAAGCATAAGCAATTTCGATTAGATATTAAAATTTTTCTTCACAAACCGCTTTATATTATTGTGGTGTGGAACGGCCTGCCAAGTGATGTTGTTTTTAAAAAATCATTATGCATTTTTTGTCAAAAGTTTTTAAATTTAAGCTTTTAATAACCGTTTTGCTAATAGAATTTTAAAATTTTACACTTAAGATATTTTTTTAATAAACAGCAAACGTAAGAGACTAACTTTTAACCGCTTCTTTTAAATTACAATAATGTTTTTTCATTTCATTAACTGTTCACAATTTATAGGATGTTTTTGACTAATATTACTGTTTTTTTAAAGAATAATACGTTCAAATGTTTAAACAAAAACGCTTAAATAATTCTAAAATTAAGATATTTAGAGTTTTTTTAAGTAATGACCATCTGCTAAATATTAGAAAAATTCAGTTTTAGAAATATTCTTAATGCTAATAAATTTTGTATATTATATGTATACTAGTGATAATATTTTCGAGATATAACCATAAACCGCATGATAACATTAAACCATCGTTTGTTTTTGTTGCATTTTAACAGCTCAAAATTTTTTTTAAATAATAAATAAACCACTTTGTCAAGAATACTTGAAAGTATTCTTGACTTTGTAGAAACATTTTTATAAAAAAATTTATAATTTGGCTTAGTAGTAATTTTATATTACCTGTGCAGCTGTTTTATTAGTTATGTAGATTAATTTTAATTAATTAATTTTTTGTCGTGTATTTTTTGTGTTTTATGTTCGTTTTAAATAACCGTACTTTAACTAATAAATTACTTAACTAAACTTTAGGACTTGTTTAAGACTTGTTTTCATTTTTTTAATAAGTTTAAAAAAATCTTAGGTTCCACAAAAAATTTTGACAAAATATCCATGACATTACTTTTTAATTATTTATGAACTTAATAAAAAAATAAGGCGGAGTTTCGAAAGTACCTCCAGAGCTCCGAAAATCCAAGCTCTGGAGCTACGGATCTTGAACTTCCATGCCAGATCATTGCCTTGATTTATGTGGATTGATATATGTGGACGCCTCTATCACATGGAACGGATTACTCCTTTAATACCATACCTATCCAGTTAAAATTTTATATTTGGGTTTCTAGTCACCAGGAAAGCTACAATATTTTAAAAGTTTAACCCGATCGGCCATGTATTTAAGAAGTAGTTCGTTTTGGGGTATATAGGGGTTTTGATTCGTGAAAGTACTCCTTTAAGATGAACTATAACAATTACTAAAGCAAAGTAAAGTTGAGCTATAAATTGTATTTGCCAAACCCAATTTTAGTTAATCGATTTTTCTCCCCGCTTTCTTCTTTTAATTAAGATTCCAAAAAGGGCAAAAGAAGGCCTATAAACATGATAAGTGAAAAAACCTTTTTTGTCTTTTGAAAAAAAATCGGATCGCTTTCCAGCTTATAAAGCCGACTATATCCTTGAATTCTTATTCCCTAAAGCTGTTTAGTTGATCTGAGTCTATAAAATATTGAACCCTGCTGAAACATCCTTTAACTTTGTCAACATTTCGTTTGATTAGAGGCGGAAACCCATATATCAACCGTTTAATAGTCTTGAATGCCATTGTTTTACTCGCGGATTGTTAACGACATAATTTCTTTCAAACCGAAACTTGCCAGTAGTAAAGATTAGCATAGAGTTTTGTTATAATGTATACGTCGTAACGCAAATAATTTTTAAAGATAAAGCACGACCGTTTTCCATCATAAAAAATTTTGATTAAAAACGCACTTTATTTGTGAAATCCTCCATAGTTTATTCAGCCCGTGTATTTAATGATTAAACTTTTTTGTTATTTTTTTAAGTTTTGTGCAGATTCAAAATTTTTGATAACACAAGATCGTGTGCAGTGTCTACACCATAACGTGGTTTTTTTCTAAATGAATGATTGAGTAGAATAAAATAATTATTTTTCCCATTTTTTAACCAATAATATAAAATTTGGTTTAAACATTTGTGTTTTTGTTTTGCTCTTTAACCTATTCGTAGCTCACCAGAAACCTTTCCATGAAAGGTTTAATAATCAATTCACAGTATAAAACTTATAAATATTAAAGCCATTTTAACGTTATGTAGAGAAAATATTATTGTAATGTCTGAATGTTTTATAATTAAACCAAGCTTTTTCTATTTTTTTATTAACTGAATGATATGTACTAGAAAAGCAAAATATAAAAAGGATAAAAATTTTTTTTGGTACCATATAAGAAAACATTTTGCCCAACGAAACACTAAAACAAAAAACAAAATCCCTAAATTAGTAATCAACCGAAATTTATAAAGCACCAAATTTATTCCATTTTTTTAAAAAAATTTCCTATAAATAGCAATTTTAGAATAATGTAAATTTACAACACGCGGCATGAGGTCTAAATGTTAAATCAGTTATTACTATTGCATTGCTAATAATGAAAAAAATACAAAGAGAGTTTTTAATTTTACGCATATACGCATATCGTCGCACTCAGAAGCCGGTTCCCTAAGAACATCCATATTTAGAGTCATCTAGAAAAAGCTTTTTGGATAAGAATCAGTGGTAATTCAATCAGAGTTGGCAATAAAAAATTACAAGCATACATGCTTCGTGTAACCGAGAGCCGCTCCAATCTATTTATACTGGCGTTTGCCAAAATCCAAGACATATAATCTATTGCGCTCTCTATAGATTAGGTCACTTTTATGATTATAGCCAGAAAAGGACGCACTCGGTTTTTTTATTGTCGCAATTTTTATTCGCCGTATAGACAATAAAAGATGCCCAATTAGTAAATAACTCATTCCCATAAATCTACTATACGGGTCAATTAATCATAGCATAAAAAGCAACAAGCTCTTTTCTCTTTTCCTAATTTTCGGAACCGTTTGAGTTGTGTTTTTTTTCAATTTAACGTCATTCTTTTGTTATTTATAAAACAGGACAATTTTTTTAAATTTTGTTTTTTGATAATTTAATTTTTTAATAAAATATGACTAAGTAATAAAGCAAAAAAGGATTCAAATTAACAGTTCTTGCATTATAGCATATAAACAAAAAAAGGTTAGAAAACTTGCTAAAGTGTTAAAAGTATTATAAAACAAAATTGCAGAATGATTTGACGGTTGCTAAATCAGCATTTTTTTAAATAAAATAACTCTTTTTGTTCGAATAACTGGCAAGTTGTAATAGCGTCTTTTGTCCCGAAGATAAAACACACCAAATCACCAAATCAAATATGGATTTAATTGCGTGTAATTTCGCTAGATAAAACGTATAAATTTTACGCAAAAAAGTCTACTTTTTCGATCTTAATCGTCTATATATAATCTTCGTGGTTTTTTTAGTTTTCTTTCTATATTTTTTAGTACTTTTAATTCAGAATGGTTTTTTCTTGTTCCTTTTAAGACCTTCTTAAAAAAGAAGCACCCAGTTGCTTCAAAACATTTGTAATAACATTTTATTGGAGCTTTTTTTTCTTTAATTTTTTTAGAGCTTACCCCCTAGAAACCACGCTAATATCATTAAAATACATATAGCAGCCTCGAACCCCAGTGAAATTTTGCTTTTATAATTGCACAAACGCAACTAATGTTTTTCGTTTGGATTGTTCGATTTTAGATATTTGGTGATGAAACTTCGAGTCGAAATTTAAATTTCTAAAAACAAACAAAACAAAGTCGTAAACAAAATCTTCTAAGCTAAGCAACATGGACCTTTAAACAGTTCTATGGTCAGTCTAGTTGTAAGCATGAAGCTAAAAGCAGCTCCATGGTTCCATATTTGTTTCTTTACGTTTAGTTAATTATTTGATACCATTCTCTTTTCACGGCTCGAGTACACCGAACTGTTTATATTTACATACCCGAACCCTATGTATGTAATGTTTGATTAGAAAATTTGTGCTGTATTTTTTTTTGAAAATTATAAATTTTATCAATAAATCTATTACAAAAATCTAAATTAAAACAGTGGCAACCATTTGCCGTGTTTTACAAAGCTTTCCGGTATTCAACATTTTAATCATCAGAATTTATTATGTATAGATTTGTGCATATGCATATTGAAGCACAATAAAGTATGCTTCAAGTTATCAGCGTTGGAACAATTTATGCGTAATTAACTTGTCGGATGAATCATTTTGGTTTTTCTTATGCATGTTTATCAACCCTAATTTTACAATTTTAAACTTATACCCTTTGACAAATTTTATATTATATTATATTATCATATCATATCATATTATATAAAAAAGCGCCGGTTTAGTGGAGGTGTGCTTATATACCTGCACTTGCATGCAACCCACAAATTTTTTTCTTCTGAAAAAACATAAAAAAATAAATTTTTTTTGCGATTGTAATTTTATATTTGTGACACCTGAACGCTTGCACCAAACCCCATGCGTAAAATATAAAGCGGAACGTCGAAAAATATCTATAACTGTATGTCTGTCTGTCTTTTAGTCTATCTGTATATGCGAATCTCTTGTTAATTGTGTCGGTTAGTATGATAATTTTTTTATTTTTAGTTTCTCATTTGGTTTTTTAGAAGAGTATGAAGCTCCAAAAAAACAGATAATAAAGCTTTTTCCAAAATTATTCTAAAGATCAGATTAATAAAATCCTCGTTCGCCCATCTTTTACATTGACTATGCCAAATCTTTATCTCGGTCTTTTTTCTTTAAAAAATCGAAAACACCATGAATTGGAACAAGTCATTATGATTCCCTCTTAGGATATGTTGATTTACTGCTGGCTTATACCCTGAGGATTACAAACCATTGTTCGAAGTCTATTCTTCTCCTACTGATAAAGCACAGTTAACAGAAGTTTTCAGTCCAATTTTTTTTTCTTTTTTCCACGTTAATTTTTGCAAATAAACTTTTTTTCTGTTTAGAGTAAAAAAAATTGGAATAATAAAAACTTAAAATGATAGAACTGCTTAAAAACAGTTTTACATCTTTAATTTTTATTTTGAAGTTTAAAAAAAAACAAAAGCTTTTTTAAATACAAATCTTCCAAATCAAAAAACAATTGTATTTATTTAAAAGTTGAACCATAACCCATTAAGAAAAGCTCATAAAGTCCAGGAAATATTTAGTCCATAATGTCAAAAAGACAAAAACCGAAAATTTGATGTTGGAAAATCTAAGAGCGTCTTTTTTTTAATTTTAAAAGCATTTTTTGATTTGAATTGCCGAAAATACGATTCGACTCAAAAAAACACAAGCAAAAATTTAGTGTTTTCAGTTTTCAGATGTTTTTAAAAACATTCTAATTGCTGTGCAAGAAAATTAACAAAATCTTCCTTCTTGCTAACTTGCAAAATTAAAAAAACTTCTACAAAACTATTGATGGCAAAAATTACAGTAGACAGTTCTGGATTTAATGTTCATAAAAAAGAACTGCACCTTACAAGAAAAGGAAGAAAAATTTGTATTAAAAATCTCATTTCATAAGAAATAACGGTAATAGAAACCGTAGCGAGGCACTTATTTTGTTTTGATCATTTTAGTTGAGGGTGTTTTCCCGGACGTTTAGCTGAACACGAATTATCTACAATTTTTGGAACCTTGATTCATTTTGAGCTGCTTCGTATCTTAAATTCCACTTCAAAAGCAACAAAACCGCTATGGCTTAACATTTGAATATTGTGTAGATTGTGGTTAAAACAACACCACAAACTCTGGATATTGTGGTTAGGCTCATATATTCGAAAGCTGTATTTTGGATAGCTTGTACATAATTGACTTCACTTGGGCCACTTCAAATTTTTTAAAATTATTTCGCATAAAGCAGAATACGCAAGGCCGATGTTAGTCAGCACTAACTGCGCAACCAAATACTACAAAGAACAATATTAACAAACAATCAATACTATCACACTGTAGCGTGGCACAGTCGGGACTAAATCCCGGGACCTTCAGTAAGCAGCAAGACGTACGTTCAGCCACTGCGCCACATAATGCTTACATGTATGACCACCGCCAGTCGTCAAATGGAAACGACATCCGCCAGCTACACGCTGTTTTACCTCACCGTCAACGGGATACTCACGAGTTTCGTGTGCGTTTTCGGTCTAGTGGGAACGGTGGTTGCCGTGGCTATGATCAAACAAAACAAAGATCAATTTTCCATAAGATTTGTTTGGACGATATGTTTTCTGGCGTTTTGGGATATTGTTCTTGTTTTGTCGGCTATGGGATACTACAGTCTAGAAGCTCTCTACAGGTTTTATCAATAATTTTTCTTTAAAAACCTTAATAGATGTTATATTTTGATGTAATTACAAATTCTAAATTAATGCCCGTATTTTGGTCAGCAAGTTTTTACCATACCCATTCCCATTAAATTTAAATTTCATTTTCAATGTAGAGGCATATTTAACATTTGAAAATTGAAAATATTCTAACCACCTGGTATTAAACAAATGCTAAATGTTTTAATGATGATATGTTTTGGAACCTTTGGAGTAAGAAACTGAGAGCAGTCGATAAATATTAGAGATTTTTCAACCAAAAACATTACAATAATAGCTTGGGCCCAAAAAATTAAATAAGCTTAAGCTTAAGTTTAGTTAACGGTTTAACCAATTGTAAAGTTTCTGTTAGCGAAATATGCTCCCAGAAAATTTTTTCCAGTCTCTATCATTTTTAAACAGACTTTAGTGTTCTTTTTAATATGTACGTTTTGTTTTGTCACCATTCGGTCATTACTGTTTTGTTTATTAAATTTCTTGATTTAAAGACTTAAACGTTTTTAAATGATCGTTTCAAATATCCGCTTAACATTGAAACTACATATGAACTACAATTTTATTATTCGATATAAAAAATTGAAATATATATATATTTTATGGTATCTACCAAAATATATAACATTATGTTATATATTTTTAGTATCTACTAACGCATAAAAAATCACAATCAGCATAAAATTAACGTGACTCTGACTGATAATGTTATATTATTTATGTGTTAACAGTTAAAAAGAGTCACAGTTACAAGTACTTTACGAGGATTTTGACTTATTTGGTCATCTTGTTTTAGACTCGGGCAGGAGAACCGACGGGACAGTCCCACGCTGCGGGCGTACTGCAACGCCATATTCCACGGTTTCACGTCCATTTCCTACGTTTGCTCCGCGTGGTTCATCGTCCTTTTGACGGTGCAGCGCTTTCTGGCCATCGCCAAACCCTTCGTGTTCCGAGATCCCCAAGGTTGTCCAGTGTTCTCTTGTCCATATAAAATTTTTTTTAGCATAACTTTTTGGTTTGCAAGCGCCTGGTATTTTAAACAAGGAAAATCAGTTTTTCTGTAAAATAATATTGTAAAGAAAATTCCAGTAAATTTTTAAATAAAAAAACTAAGGCTAAAAACATATAATTATTGTTTTTTAAAAGGTCCTATTGTGCAGTATCATGAAAAAAAATGGTGATTTTTTTTTATAAATTTAAAGCCATAAAATTTTGGTTAGCTTAATATTTTTACAAAATTTAATGAATAAACCGGGAAGAGGAATTTCTATTTTTCCACTTTAAAATAAAACTGACCAGTGTTCAATAAAATGTTTAAAGTGTTAATTTTCTGCGACTGGCTGCTTCTTATCGCAACTATTATTTTAAACATTCACATATAATAATTACACTCGTAGTTTTCAAATTTTTTAGAGGAAGTTTTTTTTATTATTTTTTCATTATTCTGAAGTTCAATAATTTGCATACGGCGCAGTTGGTTTGAAAGCAAATAAAGACAAGATTCGTAATTTTCTAAACAACTATTAAAACTGTTAAAAATTAATTTATAAAACTACCTACAGCACATAAAAAATGGTGGAACCAAATAATAAAACTTTTTCATACGATAAATGACTTGAAATTTTAGCAGAAACAGGTAATATTCAGATTACATTTCGCGGTGAGACATCAGACCCACAGCCTTGTTATGTACCCTATATTCATTTACAGCAAAAAGTTAATTTTAAAAGAAAACGCCTGATTTTTTTAAAATTTTTTTTGCCACATAATTTTTTGTTAAAACTTTATGGGCAGGCAACACTTTCGAATTTTAGGAAAATGGTTTGCACCTCCATTGATTTTAACCACTGTGGGTATTTTTCTCAATATAACAAGTTTCTTTGAGCTGAAAGTGGAAGTCTGCTTTGACAATTCAACCAACAGGTAACTTTCAACTGCATGTGTTATTAAAAAATTCGTATAAAACTGCAAAAACAATGGTCATTTTATGTTAATGATTTATAGTATCTCCAACTACTTTTTAAATATTCTAAAATACTGATATTTATTTATATTTTTTCGACTTACTTTGTTAATTTTACATTATTTAATTTTTGAAATGCAAGCACAGTCTTACTTTAATTTTTACAATTATAACAGTAGGTAACCAAATACAAAATTTGTAATAAAATTTACCTTTTAAAAGTGGGTCTTCGAAACATGAATATAATTTCGACAAAAAAAACTGTTTTTGCTAAATTGGAAGCATTAAAAGTTTGACACAACAGAGTATTTTTTAAATATAATTTAATATTGTTAATTTTTTAGTTAACTTATTTTTGATTTCCAGTCATTTTGCACATTATTGCTTATTTATTCCCCAATCATCAAATAGCTTTAAGTTTTTTTTTAAGAAGGGCTGCAAAAAATACTAAGTGATACACAATTCAAAATTAATTCTATTCTTTCATATTCTATTTTATTCTATTCCATAACTGTTGGTTTTTAAGATTGAGCATGGAAGCCAGACCAACACCTATGCGACTCAATGAAAATTACAAAATATTCTCTCGTGTGGTAAAAGGTAATAGTGCTTATAACAGCTGCAAACTGGGTTTATTCGCGGATTAACCCAGTCGTTTCAAAAACGGGGGAGTGGGTTTCTTTATTTTACCTTTTTGAGCACCTTCAAATATCTAATTTTTTATATTAGAAATTTACGTATATAAATTTCGCTTACTTTGATTAAAATGCTTAAAAAACTTAATTTCTGTTAAAGTGATGGAAAAGTTTTAAATCTCACAATATTTTTACCTTAAAACGAAGTAAATTTTTAATATCCATTTTTAACATTTAAAATCCCGAAAAAAACATTTCGGTAACTCGAAATTAAACTTTTGGTTCTGTTTTTTGGTTAATTTTATGAAATATGAGCCTGGATTAGAATATAAGTGAAATATTTTTCAATATTTGACAAAAGTCTTAATTGAACATTAGAAGAAGTTCTAAATGCTAAAATTTTTAAAATAAACGTTCTAAGGTCTTTGAAGTCTTAAGAAGAAAACTTGAAGCCATAAGAAAATTTTCGAAATCTGGGGCCACAAAAATGGGGCTTAGACTTTAGGTTTTAGCCATTTCAAAACATATTCTGATTCCAAGGGCCCTACTTTCAGCTCCAAGTTGTTAAATCTAGGTTTTTAATCCAAGTTTCTCAGCTTAAAATATCCAAAATCATAGAAACAGTTTTTTTTTAATTTCTTGAGCTGAACATTATATCACAAAAATAACATATTAGACCAGATGGGGTTATATGCTCTAAATTTTTAAAAGGTATGGTGTTTACGACAATCGGACCATTTCTTATTATACTACTTCTGAGCCTGGCTCTGATTTTTATTTTGAGAAAACACAATGCACGTCGTTTGGAATTATTACCGCTTGTCCAGATGAACGCGAAAGCTATCTCTGAAAACCGCCATCAAGAATCCCGGGTAATTTTTTTTTAAAACAAAATAAAATCGTTCATAAAAATATTAATAAAATTAGGAAAACATGAAATTTTAATTAATCAAAAAAGAAAAATAAGAAGCAAAGAAGTAATTATACATAAAATTTGAGAATTTCACCGATCAAGCATCAGTATGCATATATTTGTGTTCATATGTTAGTTAATTTTTTTTTAAATATGCAAACGTATTCATTCCTTTAATTTCAAATATACATATATGCATATATTCTTAAAATATCATAAATATTATTTTGCGAAATTTATGCATATCATTTCTAAAATACACATACCGTCGCCTATTATTCAAAAAATATGCTTAAAATTATCACTGTAAAAACATTTTGTGAATAATTTTTGGTTTTCGCACTTTTAAGTCAGTTTTTGTTTATAAAATTATATTATTTGTGTTTTCGGTGGATTTGAACAGCTAAAACCGACAATGCTCTATATTGCAATTTACATAATTTCATGTATCACTGATTCTGATCACTGTCTCACTTAGTATGTAATTTTAGGTATCACTGATTCTCGGTGTACTAGTGATAAAATTTCTGCTCAGCCACACACTGCCAGTCATTTTGGACGTTTGGGAACTGACCGCGCCCGAATACAGGCCAAACATATTCACCTTTCATTGCATTATTCATATCAGCAACTTTTTCGTGGTTCTCAACAGCGCCACGAATTTCTTGGCTTATATAAAAAACGGAAAACTCTTCGACTGCTTTCGTCACCAGCCGTCCTTTTTGTATATGCAAGTATTCAACAGAGTGGAAATGGATCTGATTCGACACACGTTCTCGGAAGTAGGCTCAATAAAAAAGTTTTTGGGCTTCTCTAAACTTCCCTTGTTTTCCCCGCCTTATTTAAAAGTATTCTAATAGCAAGTGCAACTGCATTTGAGTACGCATATACATTTTTTCCGCGAAAAATAATAACCCTGTAAGAAAGGCTTTCGAAACTGTCCTCGGTAGGTTGGATTTAGGTATGAAGTAGCAAAACATGCCTTGGAGGCAAGCCAGTTAAAACCAAAACTGCCTTGTAGGCAGTTATATCTGCTTCAGGAACAAGTCACTAGCAGGTAAATTTAGAATTGAGTGAACGAGTTTGCGGTTGAACAAGTAAAAAACTGCTTTTCAAATACGACACTCTGTTATCGTTAAGATAAATAATTGTGCGGTTACAAAGTTTGGCTTTTATCATCAAAATCTGGAGAAGTTGCACACTTTTTTGTATATTGGGGGTCGCAAATCGTAAAGTAAAAATTGAAACTCCAAGCCGGAGGTAAAGAACTTTAAGATGCGTGTATTAAGATGCTTAAACTTAACCTGTTACTGTGGTCCCTGGGTTTCTCGATATAAATTCGTGTTCCTGCGCTTTTTTGTGGGGTGGTTTTTTGTGGGGCTTGGTTTGTTTTTTCTAGGTTACCGCATTTAAACGTTTTGGGTGTGGGTTGGCATGCATTCTTATCACGGTGATGGTTTGTAAACTTGACCTACGGTAACATTACGTATCACAACGATCATACCGTGGTGGCACGTAAAACCGTATGCTTCTTTTATTGTTTTTATTTGCATTGGAATTTGAATAATTGCGAGCGTTGATATGAACGTGCAATGCAAACGCTTGAACCATTTGAATTTGCTTGATAGCGTTTAAATTATATTGTAAATGCACGATAGCAAGCGTGTTGTTGAAAATCTTTGTGGCTTTTTGTGGTTATTGATATTTACAGAGCCATGTGATAACCAAATATTGCTAATTTTACACGGATTTTGATGTCTGTCATAAATCAACCCACACCGAAATATTGGTATATTTTGTCGACATTAGTGGTGTTCCCCCAAGCTCCGCTGGAGGAGCTCCGGAACAACCCTGGAGCTCTACAGCTCCGCCCTATTTTAATATTAATTTTATGAATAATTAAAGAGTAATACAATAAATTGTTTCATGAAAATTTTTTTTGTAAATTAATTTTTTTAAAACTTATTAAAAACAATTGAAATGTCCTAAACATGCTAATAGAATAACTTAGAACGTATTTCAAGATTAAATACGATTAAATTTTCTACGCTTTCAAGGCTAAATACGCTTTCGCGGTTAAATAGGATAAATCGGTTATTTAAAGGATGAAGCTCTTGAGCTGCGTAGCTCCCTCCGCTTTAAATGGCCGAAGCTTCGGAACATGGCATTGGATCACTTGTCACTGGCATTGGGTAGAAACATCACTCGTCGACTCGACACCCAATCTTTCTAAAGTCATATCTCAAACGAGTTAAACGTATACTTACCATTATTATAATTATGGTTTATTTCTATAATAGACTGAACATTTTTAAACAGTTATAAATAGTAACAACAGTTTTTTTTGTATTTTTTGTCATATTTATTTTTTTAGGTTATAACTCAAGATTTATGCGTCGCATTGTTGCTCAATTTATTAGAATTATGTCCGGATTTGGCGAAAAAATTGTTTCTTCAAAAAAACAAGCCGGACACTTGGCAAAAATACGAAAATGTCCGAGAGCACGCCAAGGATCTTCGTGTATACTTGGCCGACGCGATACTGTGCGGCGAAAAAAGAATGCGTGATCGAATTCGCGCCATCGGCCAAGTCCATTTCAAATACGGAGTAATGTTTACGCCGGCCGCTTACAGGGTGATCAGAGAAACTATACAAGAAAGAGTCATCTACATATCCACGCCTGAAAATGTTAAGGTAGGATTTTCCTAACTTTTCTTTTAATAGCTATGCTTCATGTGAAATGTCCAAATGTTAATAGTTTAGTTTGGTCCAGTTTGATCATAAAAGAAACTGACAAATTGTTGTAATTTTTTTGCAAAATCAAGTCAAAAAATTCACTACTTCCAGGAGCGAAATCTTTAAAAATATTTCACTCATACGGCATAAAACGTTAGATTTGGTCACACGACAACTTATTAGACGATTGACGCAAAAGTTGCAAAACTATGGCAAACTCTACGCAATTTTATGCGTATAAATATTTATTGCGAAATATAAAATCAAGACATAGCGTCTTATGTAGTTTTAACTGAAATTTCAAAAACTCTGAGAAAAAATCCAGTACCATCAACCGTTTTTAATTAATATGTAATATAGAACAACTAAAAAAATTAATAAGTATTCTAACATTAAACTAACTAAAAATCAAACTAACTAAATTAGCAAAAAATAAACATTTTATATAAAAAATTTCTATTTCCACCATTTTGGGTAAGTTTCGAAATTATTTGCATACAATAATATTAACAATGTTAAACCAAAAATATATAATATACCAAAAAATGTGCAACTCTTATATAAAAAAGTACGGAAAAGTAGGCTATTATAATGGACCTCTCCATTTAAATGACACCCTCCATTATAATGGCACAGTAGTCATTTTAATTTGGCGAATTAAAATGGGGAGGAAGCCATTATAATAGTCATTTATTGATTTAATTTCACTTCATATATATTCAAAATGTAATACTGTCCAGGCCGCATGAGTTTTAACGTGTTGGACAGTTTTAAACCGACACGTGAAAATTCGTGCGGCCCGGACAGTATTACACTTGTGAGCTATATGAAGTGAAATTAAATCAATAAATGGCTATTATAATGGCTTCCTCCCCATTTTAATTCGCCGAATTAAAATGACTACTATGCCATTATAATGGAGGGTGCCATTTAAATGGAAAGTCTCATTATAATAGCCTACTTTTCCGTACTTTTATATATAGGAGTTGCACATTTTTTGGTATATTATATTTTTTTGGTTAAACTATTAAAGAATTATTAAAGTATTACGGTTCAGTTATGATATTTTTTTATGAATTTTTTTTAGCAACAGCTGACTGTCTGGCAAAAGTTTTGCTCTTTCTTGATTTCTGAAATGCAGGCTGGGCTCCACTCCCTACGCGAAGAACACTACACGCGCTCATGGAGTCGTCTCAGCTCTCCGAAATCTTCGCGTTATCCACTCGAACATTTATAATTTAGAAAAAAATGTTCTAATGGTAATGAATAATGGTTCTAGTAACGGATTTGCTGCAATAAAATATGTTGAGAAATTATTTTATAAATGTTTATCAAGAAAAGTTTTTTGTGAGCATTTTGAAAAAATTAAGAAAAAACTACCATTCGAAAAAACATCTAAACGTAGGACAAACATTTGTTTAAAAAGCATTTAAACTAAACAAGTGAAATATTGCTAGCGTATCATTTGTTGAATGAATGCCTAAAAATCTAAATCTAAAAATTTAGTTAAAATATTTTTAAAGCACTTTAAAGTGCTCTTTTGCGTCAAAAAAGGTAATTCTAACAAATTTTTAAACATTTTAATATTTTTATTCTACAATATAATATAATTATTGGAAAAAGCTACCAAAAATTATTATTTAAAATTAACTGCGTGATTTTGTTTAGCTCAGAATGAGAGTTGTGAAAATTATGTCATTTTATTTTAACTGCAAATTACATCAGCCTTTCACAGAATTGACCGTATGCTTTGTGATTCGATGCAGAGTATAGAATGTTTTTTTATTTATTTAGTATGTATATTGAGCAGAGGGTTTCTAATATCATAATTATTAATTAATCAATTTTTAGATATAAAGACAGAAAAGCAAAAACATAAAAAGGTGGTATAAATACATAACACAAAAATACAACAAAAATATAAATAAACATCGACCAATTTTTGAGCACAAATTCAATTTATACGCTTCAATAAGTTGGGAACTCTCCAATTCATGAACCTCAGATAATAAATAATTTGCATGAGCATTGGTTACGCGCAGCTGGTTGAACGTGCAGTGTGATAAAAAGTACACTCAGTATTTTTTTGGGCGATTTTATAATCAAAGAATTAAGAGAAATCAACAGTTGAAAACGTACTATCTAGACCTCAATCTCACATATGTGAGATTCAAGAATTATGAGAGGAATAATTAAAGTTGTGTGGTTTTGATGTTGTATTTAAAAAAACGTATTACAACGCAAATTTTCTTAAAATCCCGCCTTGTCAAAGATATATATACGAAAACTAGTCAAATTTAGAGGTTAAAAAAACTAATTTTTGGTAACAAATCATTAATGCGGTAAATATTTTTTAAAAAAGAATTAAGTCTTTAATATTAAACAGTTTTGTTTCGAAATTTTCGAATGTTTGTTTAGTTGTTAAATATTTAATTTAATATTGACTGGTTTCAGTTTCATATTTATTTCTGCCACGTGTAGCCTAAAGGCTGATTCATGTTTTGTCCAAAGTGTACAAAGTACGAAATTCAAAGCACAAAATCCAAAAAAGTCTAAAGGAAAATTTTTGACCCAGTCACACTTCGTCCAAAGTGTCCAAAGTATTTTTAAACAAGCCAAAATTGTCATTTAAACAATCCAACGGTGTCCTTTGGACCATTTTGGAAGGATGTCCTTTGGATGAAGAATTAACGCTTGTTTAAATACTGTCCAAGAGACAGTCCAAAGTGTTCAAAACTGTGTAAAACGAGGGTTGATATTTTAATTTTGTTTTGGCGGTCGAAAGAACAGCTACTGTATGAATTGTCCAAAGGGCAGCTGTGAATTATTCAAAAGAATCTCTGGATTGTCCAAAAGACAACATTAGTGTGTCCACAAGGCAAATTTGGTTTGTCCAAAATTGTCCTTTACACTTCATACCTATAGGACTTTTGTCTTAGGAACTGTCTTTTAGACTATCTTTTGGACTGTCATTAGGATATGAACGAAATATGAACAAGTCTTAAATACTGTGCTTTAGACACATTGAATGAAGTATGGACTAGGCTTAATTGGTTCATGTAATAACTCTAATTTAGATATGACTTAAGTAAGAAGTGCTAAATTAGGCCGTACTTCGTTTGAGACATTAAATATGACTGCGCTAGTATGTTTCTGTTAAATAATTTTACCTCTATTTTTATGTTTTATGTTTTTGTTTATACTACTCTGTAATTTGTCTTTTTTATGTTTATTGTTTTGGAATTTTATTTTTATGTTTTTCTTTTTTATGCAAATGAGTTGCTGGTTTTTGTTAAGAAAACATTACTATGTATAAATTAAATTTTTGATTAAATCAGGACTCACATTTTGACGCAAACTACAACAACTACCAAGAATTGTGTGTTAACATTTATGCAGATAGCGATTGTAACAAGGAAAACGAATTTTGAAAAATATAGCCATTTCTGGTGATTTCAGTTTGTTAACGCTTAGAAAACTTGGAGCCTAACTAAGATGATAAAAACAAGTCTTATCACCTTAAATAAAACTAAAACTTAAAGAAGCACTGTCACAAAGCAATCCTATATTGCCCAAATCAGACTGCTCCTTTAATACCAAACCTCTCTAACTCAAATTTATTATTTGGAGTACCCAACTACAAGGCTACGGCATTTTTAGATTTTAGCTCGATCGATCCAGTATTAAAAAAGCAGTCCTGTTTGGGCGATATAGAAATTTGATTTGTGACAGTGCTCTTTTAACAAGTCTACACGTATAAATATATAAACCCAAAAATTAAGCTAAAACATAATAAACTTATAAATTTAAATTTTTTTTATATTTCAAATTGACCGCTTCTAATTTCCTTTGGCTCCATCGATCCTGTAAATTTAATTAACTTGTCAAGAAATGAAATGAAAATTAAAAAAAACTCTTCCTACTTGAATTTTTTATTTTCAATATTTTGGACACTGTATCACAGTTAAGAAATTTGAAACCCAAAATTTATAGTTTTGATTCAGAATTATTTGACATTTCAAAATTTTTAAAATCATTCTTCTGATTTTTGTACCAAAACATAGGTCCACCAGTATTTCTAGGCCAACCGAAGCCATTAACCCTAAAAAACAAAAACACAAAACTAATACAAGTTGACAATTGACTTGTGACTAATTACGTAAATAAGCCTTCGAATTATATGGTAATATAAAAATGCTTTTTACTGTGTGCTTGTTGGCGACTGTTATAAGTTCGTATAGGATTTAATAATGATAATTTTTTTAGCATCACGCGTGCTAAAACAAAATTTTTTATTTTAACTACGGTGTAAAAAAATTCATTATAAAAAAACTACCAGACTAAATCTAAGTAAACAACAATAGAGTCGATAAAACTTTTATTCCAATCATGTCTATAGCAACGTTTCGGCGATATCAAATCACCATTATTAGGCACTTCTATAATACATATGGATTACTCCATTCCAGTACAAAAGAACCAAATTCATCAAGAATTCCAGAAACTCAAATTTGTTTTTAAATTAAACGATTACTTAGAATGTTTTCTTGAAAAAATATATTAATTTATTAATTAATTCAATTTGCCACTAGAATATCTGAGCATCTCGGGAGGAGTATTTTAACTGATCTAACTACAAAGAAAAATCAGCGGTATTGGACCATATGCTCGAATGTGGGTACAATGCCTCCCCAAATGACTTCTCTGTGTTGTATCGTACTAATTATGGCTTAATGTTTTATGTATTTACTGACTCAGTTACGTACTGCTACATCAACAACAAAAATTTTTTTTTGGCTTTAAACGCTAATTTAAAATTAGTTTGTCTCCGATTTATTGTTCAGCCTAAGCAAAACCTAAAAAACAAACAAAATTGTAATATAATTGATTTTGATTGAAATAAATTGTTTTTCAAAAATGTGAATTTTTTGACAACTAAAATTTGATAGGTATTTGAACGGTTATTATAAAACATTGGTTGTTACAATGAAAAAAATAAAAATATACTTGTAATTGCCAGACACTTGGTGACACGAAAAAAAATATTAATTTGATTAAAGGTCTAATAAAAAATTTCCTAAAAATGTGAATTTTTTGACAACTAAAATTTGATAGGTATTTGAACGGTTATTATAAAACATTGGTTGTTACAATGAAAAAAATAAAAATATACTTGTAATTGCCAGACACTTGGTGACACGAAAAAAATAATATTAATATGATTAAAGGCCTAATAGAAAAATTTCCTTAATAACATAAATTGTAAATGCCAAAAAAGGTCTATTTTTGGGTACAAATTGGCTCATAACTCTCCTTCTAAAGCGCAAATTCGAAAAAAAAACCACAAAAATGAAGTCAACGTGTTTTATTTAGGCTATAAAAATGTTTTACAATTTGTAATTACTTTTGAATAGGTCAAATCAAATTTTGGTACACGTACGGAACTTGTACCGTCATAAATATAATTTTTTTAAATAAAAACATAGTCAAGTAGGAAAACTTGAATTTACAGTCCATAAGTTAAAATTCTTTAGAAGCTTTAACCCGATAAATTCATAAGTTTGTAATTTTACATAGG
>JASAMX010014288.1:0-19025 GCA_030248175.1 Microlaimidae sp. YZB2_3 | reverse complement strand
GCACCAGTGCTCAGTGTCACCTAAAAGACAGCTTATGAATTATTAATCAACAACACTCATCATATCATGCAGGTACCTTTTCTGTTGACTACTTTGTTTAGTAATTAATATTGTTAGTTTCTTTTATTTTTATTACAAACTATTAGTAATTATAAACTAAGAAAAATACTAACTGTTAGGGGGGGGGGCTAGGGAGTCAGGGTGGAGTGCAAGGAAGCCAGTGAGTTCAAATTCCTTTGGGTAGGGGTTGTCTGGAGATGGTTGATGGTAGGGTAGGGGTTGAAAAATGGGCCTTAGGGGAACGGGTTCAGGGTCAAGTAGGGATGGCAGGTCAAATGCTCACTGCCCCACCAAGGACACCAGGCCTCAGAAGGTCACAAATGGCAAACACTGGGTGCCCCTTCAACCCTACCCCCTGCTAACTACTATGGTAGGGGGCCAGTAACTAATCATTCAGCCTAACTATGTCCCTAGGTTAATTTGAGGGATGTTATTTATTATTGAACAACCTTTATATTTTATTTATTTTTATATAAACTAAAACTAATGATTATTTCACTTTTATGATTTTCAATCACGTTTAAAAAAACGGCAAAAATGATAATATTATATTTGGCAATTTTATTCTATGCTAAGGGGACTTTCGACGATAAAATCTAATCAAAAAACGGGATTTCAATTAAAGTTTTTTATTAATTGTTGAATTGTGTGAAAAACAATAGAACAAATATAATAAAATCCTATATAAATTACTATTTTGTGTACCCAAATATATAGATTGTTACACGAAAAAAAAAAATATTTAGTTTTATACATTCTTTTCAATTAAATATAAATAGAGAGTAAAAAATTATTTTGGCATTCAAAAATATATTTTGATCATAAATAATCATTATCATAAAACTTTATACTGTATTAATAAATTATTCTAATGGAAATTATTCTAAAATAAATTATTCTAGGTGAACTTGCCCTATCTCGTTATTCTAATAGATTTCATTCGACTCTTTAAGTTGTGTCAAATAGTGAATGAATAAATTAAGCTAAACGGTAAATATGCGTATGAGTTTGTGTTTGAATTCGAGTCTATACGGTTGGTTATGATGGGGTTTGTTATAGTTTATTCTCAAAAAATATTCGCTTAGGTTACAAAAATAGTTTTCTTTTGTTATGAATTAAAAGTGTTTTTGAAGTTATTTTTTGAAGATATTATGCAAAATGTATTTCTTTCAGCCGCTATTATTAATAAACTTTGGAGAGAACAATGTTTTTCGTTTTAAATTTATATTTTTAGGCGTGACGGAAGGCAGACATAAATTAGTCATCAATAACAAAGCGTAGCATTCCAAATATAGTTCGTGCAAAGATTAATTGGAGATTTTTATTTGATGTACGGTGTTTTTCAAACTGAAATATAAAATTTAAAGTTCTATTTAAAATTATATACAAAAAAAGCGAAACGTTGATGTTTGTATGTATTTTGTTGAAGGCAAATTATGGCTTATATACTAACTCAGCCAACAAACGAAAAGTTAGATTGATGCATTCATTAGATTGAATCTAAAATAAAAAATTAAATTAAATTATAATTTAAACGAAAATTAGAATGGTTATTGTTGCTACTTGGTTATGAATTTGTCTCAAAAAATTTGGATTTATTATTTTTGCTGGATGAATTTGTGTCACTTCGGTGAATCAATAAATTTATCACAACAAAGTATTCGTCTAACTTTTAACTTTCGCTTAGGTTAGGTAGATTGTTTCCATCTTTAAACGTCAAAATGCGTTCAAATTTGTATTCAAATTTTATTGCAAGAAAGTAATTGTCTGAAGAAAAGTAAGTTGAAATTGCAGAACTAGGACAAAAGCAAAGAAATACAAACGCAGGAAAATAAGTGTAAAGGGAGAAAATGGTCCACAATGATGGTTTTGTGAAAATTTTGTTTATAATAATTTTGTAGAATGAGGAGGGAGCGAGCCGGAGCATCCCACCTCAAAATGAAACATAAACTAGCGACTGAGTGTGTTCTTTGAATTTAATTCCCTGAAAAAAACAAAAAAAGGGTTTAGTTTTTTTCTAATTAACTGTGATTAGTCGCTAAAATGATCTATAATTTTGATATATAATGGTGAACATAAGTGAAGCGTTGTATTATATTTTTTCTTTTTACTTTTTATTCATATTCGTTGTTTTGTTAGTTTTGAAGAAGTGGTAAGACTTTTAAGTCGATAATCAGGATAAAATACGTAGAGATGAAAATCCCTATGGTTGCTAATAACCCCAACCTTGCAGAGCCAAAATATTAGTAAAACTTCTTTCTTTTTTTTTCAAATTTTTTATTCAAGGGATGTTTAAAGGTTGACACGGTTAATGTGGAACACTCACAACTAATCAATCATAGCTAGAAAAGAGGGGTAGCAATTGATCTTTCCACCCTAGCCTCGAAACTTTGCCCTCCCTAGACGAAAATCTAGGGGCTCCCTCCCAAATTCCCGAAATTTTTACCCTGACCCCTATGGATTTTCTAATCCTGACCTCGTATACTTCTGACTTTTTATACTAAATTTTCTTCTAAAAACGTAAATTTTTAGGATATATATCTCGTTTTACAACCTTCTCTTCAAATATCCCTTTTTATTCAATAAACGTAGCACTACTCCTATAAAAAAACACTATTCAAGTTATTACGGTTTAAAACTATTTTTCTTTGACACCGTACTCCACCCCACCCCCTTGAGATTTCCAAATCTTAACCCCGGGTCCCCCTCTCTTAAAGGTTAGGTTCGGACCCCTCCTCCTGGAATCTCAAATTGCCACCCGGCAACGACCTCTTTTTAGGGACGCCGCTGCTATGTCAGAATTTCACTCTGAAAGGGTGAGATTTTCGTATGTCGGTTCGTCCATATACCCCTACAAAGTCCACATTGACACAGGTAGGTGCACCACGAAATTTCCAATTTTGACACGGGGTTCACCCCTTGACCAGAAAATGGAATAAGGCTTAATCTCTTTATTCAATAAAAATTAAGAAATGTTTTCTACAAAAAAATGAGTTTTGCTGCCTCCAAATATTTTAAATACAAAAAAAGTGTTTTAAGCAACAAAAAGCTCAAAATGCACAAGTTTTTTCCAATCTTAAACTGTTTTTTCAAATTACATTTTTCTTCAAATCTGAAAAACCTATAGGGGTAAACTGTTTAATTTTAACTTCTTGATGATGTAATAGAATGTTAATCCTGCCCACGACCACTGCCCCAGAACCTTTGTACATACATGGGCAAGTTCGTTGAGCGGAGGGTTAAAATCCGAGAAACGCATTTTACCCCAATGGTTTTTCGATTTTGAAGAAAAAATAGGTTAAAAACATTAAGTTTAAGTCAAAAAGCCTTTTTTATTGCATTTTTGAGCTTTTGCTTGCTTAAAATATTTTTTCTCTTCTGTTAACTGTGTTTTGGAGGCAGTTAGAACACTTATTTTGTAAAGACATTTTTTCTTATTTTTTCAAAATGCAGGGTTTAAACCTCTCCCTTCAACACTCCCCAGAGGAGGGAAACCCCCATCTCAAAATTGGGGAGGGGTTAGATCAACCCTTACCTGTGTCAATGAAGACTTCTGTAGGGCAGATGCGAACAAACCAACATACAAAAATCTCACCCTTCAAGTGAAATACTTCCAGAGCATAGGTGAGCACGCACGGTCCCTCGAGCTAGGAGAGAGGGGTCGGTTACCCCTGGTACGGATTGAATTCTCATAGGGGGGTCCGAACCCCTTAACCTTTTTAGGGGGGGGGCTCTACTGGGTTAGAAATTTTGAAATCTGTAGAGGGGGTCAGGTGGAGTCCGGTGTCCTAAGTTAAAGTAGTTTAAGCCATAACAACTCTAATAATTGTTTCTTTATAGGGATCGAATACCAAACATTTTATTGAATAAAGGGGATATTTTTGAAAAAAAAAAGGTTGTAAAAACAAGAATATATATATTAAAAATTTACGGTTTTTCTGAGAAAATCATAAAAGTAAACCTAAATTTTGTCTGAGGGGAGAGGGGGTCAGATTCGAATTCATAGGGGGTCAGGGGTAAAATTTTGGGCAAAATTGCAGGTAGGGTTAGAAAACCCCAAAATTTTTTTTGTCATAGGGGAGGGAGCAAAATTTCTCAGACTAGCATGTAAGGGTGGGAGATCATTTCCTGCCCTCCTCTTTTCTCACCTATGATTGATTATTATCTTTCAGTTGTAATGTCTAACCATAACCATATAAACCGAAACATCCCTTGGATAGAAAATTTAAAAAAAGAAAGAACTTACTAATCTTTGGCTATCAAGGTCAACTTTATTAGCAACCGGAACGATAGGGACTTCACTCGCCCACCTCTCATCCCTTTATCGACTAAAAAACCTCACCACTTTGAAAACAGAAGCAACGAATATGAATAAAGAGGGTAAAAAGAAGAAAATATAATACAACGCTTCACTTATGTTAATACTTTATATATCAAAATCATCAGATAAATTTTTAGCAACTAATCACAGTTAATTAAAAAAAACTAAACCCTTTTTTTCGTTTTTCTTTAGGCAACCACCAATACCCGCAATTACACTCGCTAGTTTATGTTTAGAGTGCATTTTACCAGAATTTGGTAATTCGCTTCCGGGAAAATAGTTCTGCTGCTGACAATTGCTTCTGTAATTTTATAAACGAAATTTTTCACAATAAAACAGTTTATTGTGGACCATTTTCTCCCTTCACACTTTATTTTCCTGCGTTTGTATTTCTTTGCTTTTTATTCCCTAGTTCCCAAGGTTTCTACAAAGCTTACTTTTCTTGTACAATTTGCTTTCTTGCAACTATTCCTGCAAATGCTATGCAAATTTGCTAATTATTTTGAGATGCTTTTAAAGATGGAAACAAGACATTTTCCTAAGCCTAAGCGAAACCTAAAGTTAAACAAGTTTGTTGTGATAAATTCATAATCTGGCTGAATAAGCCAACAGCGAGGTTGGTCCCAGCAAAAAAACAAGAAATATGAAAATTTTCTGGAACGAAATGGGTCAGTGACAAGGGCGCAAAGGCCAAATGGGCCGTTCCCTTTAAAATTTGGTTTAAATTATAAATTTGAGTTTAAATTTTTATTTTTATTTCAAGAAACATTAAATGAATGCTGCCATTTTAAAAATATTGTTAGCTGAATTTTTACATTTTGTTGTGTTTTGTTCGCTGTAATTCTGTATTATTATTTATAAACCATAATTTCCCTTTTAAAAAGTTAAATACGTACAGAAAAAAACGTACAAAAACATTTGCTTTTTCATATATAACCTTCGAATAAACTTTACTTTGTTACTAGAGGAAATTTGTGAAAAACACCATACATCAAATAAAAATATACCAAAATTAATGTTTAGCAAACTATATTTGGATGCTTTGCGCTTTGTTTTATTTGATGACTTAATTTTATGTGTCTCCTTCCCGTTATGCTTAAAAGTGTTAAATTTAAAACAAAAAAACGTTTGTTTTCTCAAAGTTTATCTAGACGGCGCTTGAAAATAAATAACATTTTGCATAATATTTCTAAAAAAAATAACTTCAGAAACACTTTTAAATTCAGGTACATATTTTTATTCTGAGCTTGGAGTCTTTTCGGGGAGGTGGGAGGATAATCCTCACCGCGCATGACTTAGACCATGTATGACTAAAATTCAAACACAAACACATACACATATACCGTTAGCTTTAACCTATTCATTCACTATTAAGCACAACTTAAAGAGTCATTCAAATGAAATCTATTAAATAACAATGCGGGCAAGTTCATTTTAATTTCCAATTTAATTTTGTTTTGCATAATTGATTAATATCATTTAATTAATTTATTAATACGGCATATAAAGTTTTATGAGTTACTATTATGCATTATTCTGCATTCAAAAATAAAATAAATTATTTGAATGCAATGTGATTTTTTACTTCCAATTTTATATTAATCGAAAATAATGCCTTATAAAACTTAAATGCTGTAACAAAATTACACTATAACCCTACTGTGCTTTGTCAATTTAAAAATCGTAATTTATCTGGGTTTTATTATATTTGTTCTATTGTTTTATTCACATATTTTAATAATTGATAAAAACTTTTATGAAATGCCATTTCTATTAGATTTTAATTGCTCAAAATCCCTAGCATCAAGTAAAAATTGCATTAATTTATTTACTGTGATACTTTTTTGTTGTTTTTTTAAACGTGACAAAAATTATATTAAGCAAGTGAATAATTATTAATTTTTTTAGTTTATATAAAAATATAAAAGGTTGTTCAATAAAAGGCAAATAGAACACCAATCAACCTAGGAACGAGTAACGTATAAAATGGATACCTGGCCCCCTACCATAGGTTAGCAGGGGGTGGGTTGAAGGGGGTTGGTCACCGGGCGTTTTGGTTTTTGACCTCTCAGGGGGGTCACACCCTGGGTGTTTACACTTCGGGGCTGGGGGATGCATTTCAGACCGTGCACAGGTCTGCCTCCTCCTTCCATTCTACCCCCTCAACCCCTGACCCCTCCCTAAGGCCCATTTTTGACCCCTCCCTCCCATTAACCATATCTAAATACCGGGGCAACCCCCCCCACCAAAAGGGATTTGGAACCGGCCAAACCCCTGAATCACTCCACTCCACTGCATACATGAACACAGTTTATATTTTCTTAGTTATAATATTACATAATTGTTTTATTTAACTTAAGAAAATAGAATAAATTACAATTATTTAACCCTAATAAAATAATAAGAGGCACTTGCATAATTATGATGATGTTTTTTACGCTTTTTTTGAAAAATTCGGTAGCACCCCCCCTAACCCCCCCCTAAAGACCATGAACCCCCCTAACCCCAAGCACCCCGAAGTGTAAACACCCCAGGGTGTGACCCCCCTCCTAGAGGTCAAAAACCAAAACACCCCGGGGTGTGGACCCCCCTTCAACCCACCCCCTGCTAACCTATGGTAGGGGGCCAGGTATACCATTTATACGTTACTCGTTCCTAGGTTAATTTGAATATGTTATTTATTATTGAACAACCTTTTATATTTTATTTATTTTTATATAAACTAAAACTAATGATTATTTCACTTCTAATGATTTTTTATCACGTTTAAAAAAACGACAAAAAAAGTCTCGCAGTAAATAAATTAGATTTGCAATTTTTACTTGATGCTAGGGACTTTCGACGATAAAATCTAATCAAAAATGGCATTTCATCAAAGTTTTTTATCAATTGTTGAATTGTGTGAATAAAACAATAGAACAAATATAATAAAACCCAGATAAATTACGATTTTTAAATTGACAAAGCACAGTAGGGTTCAGTTGTAATTTTGTTTTAAGCATTTAAGTTTTATAAGGCATTCTTTTCAATTAAAATATATAAAATAGAAGTAAAAAATCACATTGCATTCAAATAATTTATTTTATTTTTGAATGCAGAATAATGCATAATAATCATTATCATAAAACTTTATATGCCGTATTAATAAATTTAATTTGAATGATTTTTTCATGGATTGTAAAACAAAATTAAATTGGAAATTAAAATGAACTTGCCCGCATTGTTATTTAATAGATTTCATTTGAATGACTCTTTAAGTTGTGCTTAATAGTGAATGAATAGGTTAAAGCTAACGGTATATGTGTATGTGTTTGTGTTTGAATTTTAGTCATACATGGTCTGGTCATGCGCATGGGGTTGTTATAACTCCCACCCTCCCCCCAAAAAAGGTTTCGCTTAGGCTTAGGGAAAACAAAGTTTTCTTTTGTTATGAATTTAAAAGTGTTTCTGAAGTTATTTTTTTCGAAGATATTATGCAAAATGTATTTCTTTCAAGCGCCATTATTAATAAACTTTGAGAAAACAAACGTTTTTTTGTTTTAAATTTAACACTTTTTAGGCGTGACGGGAAGGAGACACATAAATTTAGTCATCAAATAAAAACAAAGCGCAAAGCATCCAAATATAGTTTGCTAAACATTAATTTTGTTATATGGTTATTTGATGTATGGTGTTTTTCACAAATTTCCTAACAACAGAAAATTTAAAGTTTATTCGAAGGTTATATATAAAAAAGTGAAATGTTTTTTATACGTTTGTACGTATTTCGCTTTTTTTAAAGGGAAATTATGGTTTATAAATAATAATACCAGAATTACAGCGAACAAAACACAACAAAATGTAAAAATTGAAGTTAACAATATTTTTTAAAATGGCAGCATTCATTTAATGTTTTTTGGAATTGAAAATAAAAAATTAAACTCAAATTTATAATTTAAACCAAATTTTAAAGGGAACGGCCCATTTCGCTCCCGCCACTTGGCTCCTGACCCATTTCGCTCCCAGGAAATTTTTGCATATTTATTATTTTTTGCTGGGACCAACCTCGCTGTTGGCTTATTTCGGCCAATTTTATAAATTTATCACAACAAAGATTTGTTTAACTTTTAGGTTTCGCTTAGGCTTAGGAAAATGTATTGTTTCCATCTTTAAAAGCGTCTCAAAAAATGCGTTCACAAAATTTGCATAGCATTTGCAAATTTTCATTGCAAGAAAGCAAATTGTCCCAAGAAAAGTAAGCTTTGTAGAAACCTTGGGAACTAGGAATAAAAAGCAAAGAAATACAAACGCAACAAAATAAAGTGTGAAGGGAGCGAATGGTCCACAATGAACTGTTTTGTAAAAAATTGCGTTTATAAAGAATTCCGGGAGCAAATTAGGCAGGAAGCGAACTCTCCCGGAAGCGAATTGTCCCCAATTCTGGTAAAATGCACTCTAAACATAAACTAGCGATGTAATTAAGAGTGTGTTCTTTGAATTTAATTCCCCTGAAAAAAAAAACAAAAAAAGGGTTTAGTTTTTTTTAATTAACTGTGATTAGTTGCTAAAAATTTATCTGATAATTTTGATATATAAAAATTGCTAACATAAGTGAAGCGTTGTATTATATTTTCTTCTTTTTACCTCTTTATTCATATTCGTTGTTTTAGTTTTGAAGAAGTGGTAAGACTTTTTAAGTCGATAATCAGGATAAAAGATAGAGATGAAGTCCCTATGGTTCTGGTTGCTAATAAAGCTGACCTTGATAGCCAAAGATTAGTAAGTTCTTTCTTTTTTTTTTAAATTTTCTATCCAAGGGATGTTTAGGTTTATATGGTTATGGTTAAGCATTACAACTGAAATAATCAATCATAGGTGAGAAAGGAGGGCAGGATGGAGTCCACCCCCTCCATCCTAGCCTCGAAATTTTGCCCCTCCCCCTAGACGAAAATCTAGGGGGTCCCCTCCTCCCGAATTTCCGAAATTTTTACCCCTGACCCCCTATGGATTTTGAAATCTGACCCCCCCTCCCCCCTCGACAAAATTTTAGGTACTTTTTTATACTAAATTTTCTTCTAAAAACGTAAATTTTTAATATATATATTCTTGTTTTACAACCTTTTTTTTTACCAAAATATCCCTTTTTATTCAATAAAATGTAGTATTATCCTATAAAAAAACAATTATTCAAGTTATTATGGTTTAAAACTATTTTTCTTCGGACACCGGACTCCACCTGACCCCCCTCTAGATTTCAAAATTTCTAACCCCGGGTCGACCCCCCCCCCTAAAAAGGTTAAGGGGTTCGGACCCCCCTCCTGGAATTCAAATTGCGATTTACCCGGGGTAACCAACCCCCCCTCTCCTAGCTCGAGGGACCGTGCGTGCTCACCTATGCTCAGAATTTCACTTGAAGAGTGAGATTTTTGTATGTTGGTTTGTTCGCATATATCCCTACAAAGTCTACATTGACACAGGTAGGGGTTAATCTAACCCCTTCCCCAATTTTGAGATGGGGGTTTACCCTCCTACTCAGAAATGCTGGAGGAGAAGGTTAACCCCCTCATTTTAGAAAAATTAAGAAAAAATGTCTTTACAAAATGAGTTCTAACTGCCTCCAAACATAAGTTTTAAGGCAAAAAAAGTGTTTTAAGCAACAAAAAGCTCAAAAATGCAATAAAAAAGGCTTTTTGACCTAAACTTAGTTTTTTTAACCTATTTTTTTCTTCAAAATCGAAAAACCATAGGGGTAAAATGCGTTTCTCGGATTTTAACCCCTCCCCCACTACGGAGAACGAACTTGCCCATGTATGCTACAAAGGTTCTGGGGCAGTGGTCATCCAGAACTAAAAATATATATTAAGAGATCAAAAATTGATCTATAATATTTAAAATTTCCAAAATTTGTAAACTATGGTTGGTATGTGATTGTGTCTTTAAAAAAATATTTTTCGAAAAAGTCGTTCACTACTTTTAAAAAAAATTTCAATCACCGAAAACTAAAATAAAGCTCACCTAAAATTTGGCGTATTTATTAGTTTATTTAGAAAAACGCTTGGTTGTACCTTCCGTCTAGTCAACCACTTAACAATAATTTTTTTCCGTAATGAATGTTTATTATTGTTCTCTCACTGGGGATTTGTTTAGAAGATTCTTCGCCTCTAGGCATTTCAAACAGCATAAGTAGATAGAGAATTGAGTGAAATAAACACATATAATAGAATCGGGGTTTATTTTAAAATAGTAATCTTCCTATACACCAACATCGTGGTCGGGAGCTATCGATGGCCATTTAAAACGAAGGAAGTTCCGGAGCTCTGCCCCTCAAATGAATAGATTTAAGTTTATTTGAGCCGAAAATATATTTAAACTTACTCTCTTTGCATTTTTAAGACTATTTTTTTGTTTTTAATAAGTTTTGAAAAACTGATTTACAAAAAATTTTTTAAGAAATAATGTACATTCATATTGCATCACATCATTTTTTTATTTTATCTAAAAGTTAGTAAAAAAAATAGGGCCGAGTTCCGGGAAACATAACCAATTTTAAATGAAGCGTTTTATCAATGAACTGAAATTTCACATGCAATATGGGTTGGAAAATAAACTAGAACATAAAACCTCACTGCCCACTATTTCGAATGACGAGAGTAAAGTTTGTTGTTATTTAAAAAAAAGTTAAAGACTGTATTCTTGGAAAAGGAAGGAAATAATGTTCCACACACCGCTTATAGGAATATAATTTAACGAAATGATTTTTAGCAAAAAAAAAATTGATTGTCCATTGGTATTTTGCTAATAAAAGGTGAATTGGGTTGTTGCATACATGGGAACAGGAGGGGGGTTGGGGGGCGGCTTAACACCCCCCAAATTCTAAGAAGGAGGGTTTAACCCCCCTCCCCGTTCTCCCACCCCACTCAGAAGTGGGGGAGGGAGAAAAGGACCCCCCAATTTTGGAAAAATTAAAAAAAAATGTCTTTAAAATGACTTCTAGATGCCTCTAAAGTTAAGTTTTGAGGTCGAAATAAATGTTTTAAGCAATAAAAAGCTCAAAAATAAAATAAAAAGGACTTTTGGACCTAAAATTGGCGGTTTTTTACCTATTTTTTCCTTCAAAATCGAAAAACCATATGGGTAAAATGTACTCCAGAAAAAAAAACGATATGGGTATTTTGCGTTTCTCGGATTTTAACCCCCCCCCCCCTTAATTTGGGGTTTAATTCTCACTCCGGACCAACTTGGCCATGTATGGGTTGTTGTATAAAGCTGCCTCTTCGTTACCGATATATAAAAGACGCCAAACCATTTTTTTTATGTTGCGCACTTTTTGTGAAAGGAGTAATTTTGAATGAATGAAATAATTTATGTCATGAATATTAAAATTACAAGACAAAACAAAAGAAAGAATATTGGTCTCTAAATTTTTTTTCTTTCGCCACCATTTTTGTAGTCGAGTTATTTGATTTCAGGTCACTAAAGAGGAGGCGGAGGATCTTGGGCGCCAGTTGCGGATCCCGTATTTCGAATGTTCCGCCAAACTCCGCGTCAATGTAGACCAGGCTTTCCACGAACTCGTACGGCGGATACGGTTAGTCAGTTTTCGTAAAGTATTAAATGGCAGCTCCCGCGAAGCGGAAAATTTTGTTTGTTTTTTTAAGTATTATTATCGTACATGAGCATGGACCGACAAGCTAGGGGGGTGGCTACCCCCATTAAATGGCCCTTTGAAAGCTAGAAGGGAATCCACAATCCGTACCCCCTAGCTTTTTAGGGGGGGTAGATAAGTTTGAAATCCAGAGGGGTGTCAGAGGGGGTCCGGTTTCCAAACAAAGTCACATTAAATCATTTATTTAAATTTTTAGCACTAACATAGAATTTTATAAAATAGACTATTTATGTGTAAAAAAAGGTACAAAAGTACTGTTTTTTACTACAAAACCGTGTTTGTGACTGTAAATTTTGACCTAAATTCATACCTAAAATTTGTCTCAGAAGGAGGGGCGAGGGGTCGATTTAGAATTCCAGAGGGGTAGGGTGTCAAAATTTAAAAATTTTGGAAGGAGGGGCGCCCTAGATTTTGTCTAGAGGGGTCCGAAATTTTGAGCCTAGGGCGGGATGGACCCCACGCACGCTCCCCCCCTATACTCATATGTATGATTATTATGCTTTTGGAATGCATCAGGAATGTTTTTCAATTTAAATTTAAAAATAAATTTTTTTCTTTCAAACTTTAAAAAAATGATAAATAAAAAAAATCCTTACGCAAAAAATCTGGATTTGGAGGGGGCAAACTCGCCCCTATCCGCATAAATATATTATATATATTTTTAACATAAATAGACAAGACTTCAAGATTGTTTTTGGATATCTTTAACATTTTATGTATATTTAATATTAAATAGACACTCTTCCGGACTGACACCTTTCTGAGTATATTTTTCTATCTAAATTTACTGTTTCAAATAATTTTTTTTTAATCGAAAACCGGACTTCTGTGAAATTTTTAATTTTAAGCAATATTTTAGTTAAGTGAAATTCAGTATTAGTCTTGTAGAAATGTGAAATAATCGCGTAAAACTACAATTTTTTTTAAACGGGCATTTTTCTATAGATTCCAAACTGGTCAGCCCGGAGTCGACCGACCTGACACAATTCCGCCTCTCAACCCCATTAGGCCTCGCATTCGCCCCCTTCCACCCCGCCCCACTTCATCCCGACTTCGGTTCGGGTACGTATTTCCATAAATGAACAAGGGAGTAGGGTGGGGTCCACCCTCCCTAGCCTCCAAATTTTGGACCCCCTCTAGAAAAAAATCCAGGGCCCCCCTCCCCCCAAATTTTTGAACTTTTTACCCCTGACCCCCCTCTAGATTTTGAAATCTGAGCCCCTCTCCCCTCTCGAGAAAATTTAAGTATTTTTTATACTAAATTTTCTTCCAAAAACAAGAATTTTTAACACAAATTCATGTTTTTACACCCTTTCTATAGCTAAATACCGCTTTTTATTCTATAAAATGTAGTATTATCTTATAAAAAACTATTATTAAACATTTAATGGTTTAAAAGTATTTTGTTTTGGAAATTGGACCCCACCTGACTCCCCTCTAGGTTTTTAAATCTTCCACCCCGGGTCGACCCCCCTTAGAAAGCTAGGGGTTCAACCATACATGGGCAAGTTGGTCCGGAGTGGGGGGAGGTTAAACCCCAAATTAGGGGGGAGGGTTAAAATCCGAGAAACGCAAAATACCCATATCGTTTTTTTTCTGGAGTGCATTTTACCCATATCGTTTTTCGATTTTGAAGGAAAAATAGGTAAAAAACGCTAATTTTTGGTGAAAAAGCCCTTTTTATAGCATTTTTGAGCTTTTTATTGCTTAAAACATTCATTTTGACCTCAAAACTTAAGTTTGAGGGCAGTTAGAAATCATTTTAAAGACATTTTTTTTTCTTCATTTTTCCAAAATTGGGGGGGGTTAACTTTTTCTCCCCCCCCCCACTTCTGAGTGGGGGGGTTAACCCCCCCAACCCCCCCGTGCCCATGTTTGGGTTCAACCCCCCTAGGACCCCCCTTCTAGATTTTAAAATGTCATTTACCCGGGGTAAACACCCTCCGGCCTAGCTTTTTGACCGCGTTCATCTATGCGTATTTCCCTTCCTTTTTCTAACAACTCGCAGAAAAAATTCTGGCTGCGTCACTACTAGTGATGTTCCCCGGAGCTCCTAGCTCCGGAGCGGAGCTCTGCTTTTAAGAGCTCCAGAGCTCCGCAGTATTTTTATACTAATTTCATGAATAATTAAAGAGTTATGACAAAAGGTCTGAAAAATGCAGCTAGAGTAGCTTAAAATATATTTCATGCTTAAATAAGCTTCAAATCTGTTATTTAAGGGGCGGAGCTATGCATCTCCGGATTTCCCTCCGCTTTAAATGGCTGGAGCTTTGGAGAATGATATCACCAGTTACTACCATTGTTTGTAATTTAAAACATGAAATCAATATTATAATAATAATAATGTAATATGTATATAAGAAAATTGATATTAAGAAGCTTTTAAATGACTAGTTTTTAGTTTTAGCTCGCAGCTTTTTTTTAAATTGTAATAATTTTAGAAAGTTTCATTTACAAGAAAGAACCCCTCTGGAACCAGTGCCGAGTCCCCATCATAAAAAGAAAAAGTCGGAGAAGTCCAAATGCGTTATTAGCTGATATTCACTCTGTAAATAAATGCTTACTTACAACTGCTAAACTGATAATTTCCGTACGTTAAATACCCGGATGGATAATGAATGATTTTATTTAAAGTTGGACCTTCCATCGTCGACCGTCCTGTTGTCATTGGTCAATATGAAATATTATCGGGTTCTGGTGTATTTATCAATTTATTAGCCGACGTTTTCGACTGAAAGATAGATATTCTACTTTTGGCGGTTTAACCGACTCATGCTACTTTTTAAAATTTCTCACGCACTGGTTTCGTAACTACTAAATTAGCTTCGTAAAATAAGTTCGGAAGAAAGAACTTGAAATATTCAAAATGGAATCATGTTGATTCTATATTAATGATGTTTTTAATTTGATTTTGAAATACAGTGATATAAAAACAAATTTTTTTCCGATATATAAATTGACAACATAGTTTAACATGAATTTTTTTAAAAAAGCTATGGAAAAAAAACTTATTATTATGGATAGTCAAGTATATTTCTGCTTTTATTTAATTAAGTTTTGGTAAATAGTGTTATGCTATATGTACAAAGATTTTAAAAAGTGCCCTTTGAAATTGAAATGTTAGATCTGTCATCTGTAAACAGCAATATTGACAACAGTGGTTTTATTACCTTTAAAAAATTGGAATAAACTAATACACTGACTGCGTTTTTATGTTATTAATATATTAGTATAATTATTTCTAAATTATAAATCAATTTTAAAACCAACTGAAGATGTATTTGTTTTATTTATTTTAGTAAAAAAACTTATAATAGTGGGTGATTAAATAAGAAGAGCCTACCAAAAGTATGTTTTTTCCAAAACAAGTTAAAGGTATTATACTCAGGGCTAGCCAATGGGTTTTTTATTTTATTTTTTTAGTTAAGTGTATTTAGTCATTTAAGAAGTTACGCGGATTTCGGATACAAATAAACGCACTGTGGCTAACAATAGAAACTTTATTTTTATTTGTAGCTGTGGATCATATTAGGCAAAAAAAATCGTGATTTATTAGTTTTCTTAAATATTTTGTGTTTTATCTATTTTTATTAATAATTCTTAAAAAATATAACCGACCAGGAGCACAATTGTTTTTCTCTTCATTTCCACTTCCAATAAAGTTTTTTACTAGTTTTTCTGGCAGAACAATTGTTTTATGTAGGTTAATTTTTTTTTTTAATTTTTTCTTGATTAATAATAATTTTATTAATTAACTTTTAATATCGCTGGTAAATCCTTATTGAAAAATAATTGTTTTTGTAAATTTTTAACATCGCACAACAATTTTCCATATATGGTGGCTAAAACAGTTAAATTAGTTTAGTTTGTTTAAGGTTTTTTGTAACTTATGTAGCTCTAAGTTTACTATCAAAAAAAGAACAACATATGGCTATATAGTTTCAACAATTTTTTTTTATATTTTGTCTGTTGTATTCTTTATGTTTCAAACATTTGTACTTCTTTTATTTGTATAGTTTATCTCTGTGAATTTTGTTTTATACTTTGCTTCGGAAATTGTATGGGATTTGTGTTATATAGAATCTGATTTTCAAGTTTAAAAATTATTATTCCCTAAAGTTTAATTTTGTAGTTTAAAAATTAAAATGAATATTTGTTAAGCAGAAAATATAATAAGATCTAATAGCATTTTCGTTCGTAGAATATGAAATAAAATAAACTGTGTTATGTGCCTTTTATTTTGTAAACATTTTCACCTTTTTTGATTTGACGAAAAAGCTAGTTTAAAGCGAAAAGTCGAAAAATGTTTAGTGCTGCTAAATGTTAATTTTTTTCTTCAGATATTCGCTAATCTCGTATTTAGACAACAGCGAGATGCGATATTCATTTCTTTTTCTAAGACGCAATAATAAGCAAAAATGATTAACCTGCAATTTACTTTTAATATTGTTATAAAAATTAATGCATACCCAGACCTGTGCACGGTCTGAAAATGCCCCCCCCCGTTTTATTGGAGGATTTGCCCCCCCCCCCCCCCCGTTTTATTGCCCCCCCCCCCCCCCCAAAAAATGAAAAAGTACCCTAAAAATATGACGCCATTTTTGACCTATGATGACGCCATCATCGCGAATTTTTTGCAGTTTTTAGCCTATTTCAATGTATTTTAAGCCATTTTAGACCTATTTTTACCTTATTTCCGCTTTTTTTGTCCCTTTTTTCCCTTTTCCCTTCTTTTTTTCTCTTTTTTTCTCCTTTTTTTCTCTTTTTTTTTCTTCCCCCCTGCTTGCCCCCCTCCCGTTTTATCGCCGCACCCCCGTTTCAAAAAAGTCGCCCCCCCCCCGGGCCCCCCCCCCGTTTTGGAATTGCCCCCCCCCCCCCGTTTTAACCCCGGGGGGGGGGGGAGTGCACAGGTCTGCATACCTGAATGGACTAAAAATATATTTTAACTTGAAAAGATGATTTCGTGATTAATACCGGTGTATTATTTCTAACTATGTCCGTCGTAATTAAATAATAATGTAGTCTCTTTTTATTTGAAGCATACTTTACAATAATAGAAGATTTTGTTTAAGTTATACTATGCGTACGTATCGATAAACTCTGAATATCATTTATTTATTTTTATTAAAAGGAAATTTATAGCATTTAACTTTATTTAGTTAGGACAAACGGCTATAGCGGGAAAGATTCTCGAAAGTCGGTTGGTAATTAATGGTTTGGTAGCGGACGGGGAAATTTGTTGCTGTCATTTTTGGTGGTTCAATTGCGACCTAAGATCGATCGATGATAATATTGATCTGATCTGGGTCGCCAGCCAATCGGCGATCGCTAGATAGCTAGCGATCTTTGATTGGCTTATACAACCGACTAATCAACGATGTGAAAACACGACATTTCGTGAGTCTCGCCCTAATAAATTTTGCTATAATTAGGGATGTTCGCAGATTTTTTTTTGTGAAATTAACTGGTGGATCTGAATTTGAAAATCTAAATACCTCTGCAACGAATTTTATATAACTAAATTAACCATTTATAACTCCTTTTCTTGCACACGAACATCAGAGTGATATTCCTCGGAGCTTTGTCCTATTTTTGTACTAATTAAATCCACATAGAGTAACTTTAAGGGTATTCAAGTTTAAATAAGCTGTACTCCCTCATTTAAGGTGCGGAGCTATGTAGCTTTCTGCTCTTGGGCCAGATCTCCAAAGCTTAATATTGGAAGGTCGGAACATCACCGCTATCCTAAAGTTATTTATTGTTTTCATAATTTTGATTATACAAAACCCAAAAATAAAACTTAGCGGATGTAAAGTTTTAAGCAGATTCAAATATCCGTGAATACGCATTTTTAAAACATCCATAGTTATAATATAAAATTAAACCTTTTGTATTCAGGGTCACTCAATGATTCGGGCAGAAACGTAAGTGGTCATAAATTTAAGTATTAAGTCATAATCAAACAAATCTTAAAATGAACTCAATTTTTTCCATTTTGTACCCAGATAATATATAGCTTTAGATTTAAAATTGTTTATACAAAATGCACCAGTGTAGATTTAAATACATCAATATTTTCATTAAGCTGTAATGCCAATTGTTATTTTTATATATTATTTTAAACTTGATTATGCACACTGAATTTATTCGTCAGTAAATTTTCTACTTAGGTTTTATTTTCTCAATACTGGGGATTTGGCTAACTGAATGCATAATTATTTATCAAATAAAGTTTATAACTTTATTTTTGAAAACCATTAAAATACTATTTAGTGCAGTGAACAATCAAATAGGGTGTTATATAAACTTTGTATAATGTTTCACAATCAAAATTCAAAGACGGAAACTTAATTTTATTTGATATAATAATGCTGAAAGTAAACCTATAAAACGTTTGTACTTCAACAATAAAATTGTATATCGGCTTTACTTTATACACGAATTATACTGTAATGTTCATTACACATTTTACTTCACTGTTTTTAAAAAATTAAAACAAGGTCCGTCTTTTATTTTTTTTTACTTTTTTGACTTTCAATAAACAAAAAAACTACGTACAACATAAGCTGCAAAATTTGTCTCGAAGCATTATAATGTTAATGGACAAGCTAATCTTGTCATGTTTATTTGCAGAAATTTGGGTGTCCGGAAATTTTGTCTTCTACATCTCGTCTTTCAACATCTCGTCTTCTACATCTCGTCTTCGGAAAACTCGTCTTTTGGATGCGATTTTGTAAACGTACTTCCAAAAATGCGAGTTTCCACCCTAATAATAAATTTTTTTTTGATTTTTGGGTTTTGCTTAGGCTTTTTAGGAAAAAATGAGGTTTTTACTCTTTAGTTCAAAAAGCATCATTAAATACAAATTTACCATGATAAAGTTTTGCTTGATTTTTAGGTTTTGCTTAGGCTTAGGTTCTCAGTTTTTTGAATAAATCATTTAATAAAAGTTTATCATGATAAAAATTTAAAATAAAACTATTACATAATATACCTACA